>CM016727.1:7562088-7650642 GCA_005771605.1 Scutellaria baicalensis | reverse complement strand
TTCCATTTCAAACAAATAGTTATGATATAAAGAAAAATTAATTGTTCAACAAATATGTTGTAACAATTTGAGGTTAGCTCAAGTTCTCAACTCTCAAAATGTTGAACCCATCATGGGGGTTCAATTCCAGGGCACCGAACCATTTTACGTGATCGAGAAGTAGCAGCTGAAATCTCTACAACGTCTACTTTTTTGAAAATCCAACATACGATATCGAATGTCTCGAGCTTTATTTCTTCGTATTGCTAACAGTGTAAAATGTCATGATAGCTATTTTGAACAACGAAAGAATGCGGCTGGAAAACTTGGTTTATCTACACTTCAAAAGGTAACTGCGGCATTTCGAATACTAGCTTATGCAGTTCCAGCTGACTCAACTGATGAGTACATAAAAATTGGAGAGTTTATCTACACTTCAAAAGGTAACTGCGGCATTTCGAATACTAGCTTATGCAGTTCCAGCTGACTCAACTGATGAGTACATAAAAATTGGAGAATTTACCTCAATCGGATGTGTTAAAAAAATTTGTCATGCTATCATAGAAATATTTGGAGGACAATATCTTAGATCTCCGACAGCTCAAGATGTTGATAAACTACTTTATATTGGTAGACAACGTGGTTTTCCTGGAATGTTGGGCAGTTTGGATTGTATGCATTGGAAGTGGAAAAATTGTCCAACATCTTGGGCAGGACAATATTCTGGTCGCAGTGGATCCCAACAATTATTCTAGAAATTGTTGTTGATTATGATCTATGAATATGACATGCATATTTTAGAATGCCAGGCTCTAATAATGATATTAATGTTTTAGAAACATCTATCTCATCTTTTTTCTGATCTTGCTAGATGGTATATATCCTAAATGGGCTACTATTGTGCAAACAATTCGTGACCAATAGGTCCAAAAAAAAAATATTTTTTGCAATGAAACAAGAAGCATGTAAAAAAGATGTTGAACGTGCATTTGGAGTAACAAATCCAGCACGTTATTGGAGGAAACGTGATTTGCAAGGTATTATGATAATTGAAGATGAACAAGATCTTGATGCTCCAATACAAGAAACAACAACAATGCCACTACCAGATGTTGAATTAATTGAAAATGAAGATGAAAGATTTCAAAAGTTTCTTTATAGATTTAGTCAAATAGAGATATAGATGCTCATTTCGCACTTAGCAATGCATTAATTGATCATTTGTGGGAAGAATATTCTAATTTAGAAAATAATCCTACATTGTACTTTAGTATTGCAATATTCTTGATTAGTGACTCACATTTTTATTTTAAATTATTTTTTATTTAGTTTAAACTATAATTTAAAACTTAATTAATGTGAAAAAATTTTAAAAATTGCTAAAATATTATATTAAATAGACTTAAATATATATAATTTTTTTTACACTTTTAAAATAATAAATATAAAAAATAGATTATTTAACAATAATAAATAAAATGTTAAATACATTAATTAATAAATAATATTATGGATTTTTTTTTTGTGCAGAAAATAATGTAAACTGTTGGAGATCATTGGCAGTTATTACATAAAATTGTGTAAAATTAACAGTAAAATCATATACATTGTTGGAGATGGTCTTAGAAAATTTGAAAAAAGGGTTATCCGCAAGTCACTCAGTTAGTACTTTTGTACGTGCGTAAGGTTTGACAAAAAAATTATGAAATTTTCAAAGAAATTGTGCAAATGTCACAAAATACACCAAAAAAAAAAAAGAGTATTTGATATTTGATTCTGTCATACACCAGGTGTATTAATACACCAGACTCGATATCCATTTTCAGCCATCATAGATCTTAGATAATTAAAGATCAAAATATTGCACTGATCTCAAATCTGATGGCTGAAAATGGATGGAATGACTGGTGTATTAATACACCTGGTTTATTATAGAAGGACCCATATTTTATGTTTCATTCTCAACATTCTATCTAGATTAAACAATAATAGTTCAGTACAATTTATTAGATTGAAAATTCATATTAATTCTAAAATAAATATTTTTAGTAGTATTTTTGCATCATTAATGTCGAACTTTTCAAAATTTATGTTAATTTTATTAATCGTACATTTTATTTTATTGGTTATATATAACATTTTGAAAAAATAAAAGTATAAACTTAAGATCAAGTTCATTTTTAGAATGAATTTTGAACATTAACATAATAATTCGCCAATTTATAATTTGCATTAACTTGATATATAATTGGGCCTTTGGGCTCAAATTACACTGTAGGGCCTGAACTATGTCCATGTGAGAAATGGTTACCAAACGTTGTCTCCCCTCTTCTGAAAAGAGTATAAAATCACATTTGCCCTCATAATTTTTTCCTCTTTCATCTCGCAATTATTTACTTTTTTAATCTAGTCCTGCAATTTAAATATTACCCGACGTTGGTATGAGTGTTGTTGGAATTTTCAAATTTGACCGGAAAATTATCATATGTGATCCAGTATGGGGGTTTACAGTGAGAAATAAATGACGTGGCATGAAAGGTAACTATTCTATTGGTTCAAATATTAAAACAAATTCTATAAAAGTAATGAATGTATTATATTTATTTAATGTGTCATCATTTCTCGCTGGAAATCTCCAAATTGGATGTCATATAATAATTTTCAGGACAAATTTGAAATTTCCGACAACATTGGGAACAAAATCGAGCAATTGTTCAAGTTACAAGACTAAAAAAAAGTAAATAGTTGGGCAAAAATTTATATACTCCTAGGGCACATAGGGGCACGGATCTAGGTGTTATACACATGATTTTCAGGTGTTATAATATATACTCTACAGATGTTACGTTTATTGGTGTTTTACATATACTCTACAGGTATCACAGGTATATAAGAGTATACATATGATATCTGAAGAGTATACTCATGATACAAGTATATATGTAACACAATATAATGGTTAAGTTGGGAATACAGTGCCCTCATGGCACAAAAATATCACTCAAATAGTTGTAGGACTAATTGTCAAAAGAAATAATTAAAATAAGATTTTATTCCCTCAAAACCCAAATTTCCGAAGCTAATACTCCACATAACACAAAATCTCATATTCTTAACCAAAAGACATGAAAATTACGTCAAATCAATATTTTCCAAGCACATTTCAAATCCTACATCCATTCAATGAATCGATTTCAAATTAAAACTCGATAGGTCAAAATTATGAAAAATCAAGTGGACACTCGATTTCTTAATCTTAAATTTGTGCATGCCTATTTCAAAATTATGTAAGGGCTTTTAATCATTACTTTTTATAAAATATTTTGCATAATCAATTTATGTTTCCATTGATGTTTGGTTGTTCAATATTTTTTATGTTTTTGTCTTCTTTCATATGAATGTTTTTTAATCGAGTTTTACTTAAACTCAGTTCTTTAATTTGGTTTAGGATTGGAAATTAGCTTTTCAATTTTGGGGTAAATTTTATGTAATTTGGTTAAAAGTTTTATAACTGACTTATGTTCGCATAAATGTTTTATTATAGCTGAAAACTTTCATTGTTTTAAAATGTTAACATTTATTTTATATTGTAATATCCTTTATTTAATTATTATAACCTTTGAAAATATATAAATGTTATATTATTGTAACATAAAAATTAAATTATTTTAACGTAAATGATATATTATTATAACATAAAGATTTATATAGATGCAATGTAGGTTTATAATATTCTTTAAAATGTTAAGCTATCAAAATGTAAAGATTATGAGAACATAACTAAAAGGTTAGGACACGAAATTAGAATTTGAGCGTGAATTTTGGGACGTGTGGAGCACGTGAGAGCACGTTTTGAGCATGAAAATCACCTTTCGGATCATATGACTCGGATTGCATGGATAATGAGTACTCATGCACCTACTGCATATAAATATTTGTGATATATGTTTTATATTTCTAAATTTATAAGACAATATAATAATTCATGATTCATGGTTTACTATCTAAATTTCAACTTTAGTTTATATTTATAATATCATTTTATAATATCTTTATGTACGAATATGGATTGTCAGAAAAGGAAAAACTAAACAATAATACAAAAATTAGTTTAAAGTTAATTTGCAATACATTTTTTATTTTTATGATGATATAAATATTTTAATATTGTAAATACTTTAAATATTTTAAATTGAATTTGTATGAATGACAATATGGGTCTATTTTGAACTTCGTCTCAAGCCAAAAAATTGGTGGTATAGCCTAGGGGTGAGCATGGTCGGGAAAATTAGTGAAACGGTTTCAGTAGAGCCTCACCCTCTCCATTAGGGTTGTAAAAGAAGCGAATCTTTTTGATTTGATTCGGTATTCGAATTCGAATATAGTGATTCGAATTCGAAAAATATGAATAAGAATACGAATTAAAATATTTTTTTATAATCATATATTATCCGAATACGAATAAGAATATGATGGTATTCGATTCGAGTATTGGCGAATATATTCGAATAATTATATATCAATAATTAGATATTTTACTTTTTTATATTAGTATTTAGTAATGCCTAAATACATATTAGTATTACATAAAACATAACTACATATTATATATATTGTAAAGTAATGTCTAAAAATTACCTAAATATGTAAAAAATAATACTAATTTCTAAGTATGTAAAACTTGAAATCCCCAAATTCAATACAAATTGAAAATTTGAAACCCTATCTCTCTCATCTCTCATTCAACTCACCCGCCCCCGTCCCCCTCTCTCTCAGCCGCCGCCGCCGCCCTCCGCCGTCCCCTCTCTCTCATTATAATGTTTTTTATTATAATGATATACTTTTATTTTTGGATTATGATGACAAATGTGATTTCATTTTTTTTGTAGGAGGATGAAGTGCCGGTTCATGTCGTATTGCAAGAATGATGGTTGGATCATGGATGCTAGAAAAACATATTTGTTGTGATACTTGTTTGATGGATTTGACTATGAATTTTAATTATGTTTATGTATTAGAACCTTGGATGTTAATTTGCACGTTGATTTTTTATTACGGTACTTGTTCGATGATTTGACAATGAATTTATATTTATGTATTTCGAATCTTGAATGTTAATTTGGTTAATGAATTATTGAACTTGAGTTGATGAATTTTATTGTTTATTTAAGTACTATGTAGGCATATTAATTTGGGAAAAAATATATATTTGATTTTTTTTTTTTGGAAATTTTCAGTTTAAAATTTTCGAATATTCTCGAATATATTCGAATATGTTAAACGAATCGAATAAGAATTTCATTTGTTATTCGAATAATAAACGAATACGAATACGAATATTCAAATAGTTAAACGAATACGAATCGAATATCATGGTATTCGATTCGATTCGATTCGTTTACAACCCTACTCTCCATAATGTCAATTTCCTTCATGGCATATTCACTTGTAGGAAGTATGTTTAATACAAGTGAATGAGAATGGTAAAAAGTTATTATGAAGATTATATATGAATTTGAGCATTTATTTCAATGTAAGTATTGATTTATCTTAATTCATTTGTAGTTATAAGCATAGTATATAACATAAAAATATGCAGAGTTACGAACCAATCATGTGAGGACACCGCACCACAAAGCTTACTGCAGAGAAGGATGTTTACTTCAACGGGCAGATTTCTCACGCCTATATATAGGAGAAGACTTGGAGTACTGGAAACTGACCTGAAACTCACGCAATCAAGCATTCAAAAGTTCTCAATCTGCAGTAGTAGTAGTAACATTAAATAATAATAATAATAATAATAATAATAATAATAATAATAATAATAATAATAATAATAATAATAATAATAATAATAATAATAATAATAATAATAATAATAATAATAATAACAAAAAAATAAATAATAGATTCATTTCGTTTAATACATTTTAGTCAATTAATGTATCTTAATTCTTAAATCAAAATGAGATTGCCACACATGAGATATTTAATCAATGTGGTCCATTAGTGCTTAGGCTCGAAATTTGACATCTTTGTACAAATCACATGTAATTTGATCTCAATTGTTGTTTTCAGACAAAAATATTAATCTAAATTCACAAAATTTGTAATCTAGCTATTTATAAATAGCTATCATGCACATCACTTATTGAATACCTATAAAAGTTAATTATTAGTCTACATCAAGATTGACATGCATTATAGAATTTACCTAATACTTATGTTTGCAAAAGATCCTAGTTGAACCATTTTTGATGTGGATAGAAGAGAATTACTTCATTTAGCAATTCAGAAAATAGTAGAAACAGTCAAATAAGTACTTTACGAGGAGAAGTCCAACAAAGGTTCCAGGGCCCTGCATGGCAGAGCTCAGCAGAGCATGACTAAACAGAGCTCAGCGGATGAAGGGGGAATCATTCAGCAAAACTCAGCAGAGCACGCTCAAGCAGAACTCAGCAGAGGAATACAGAACCATCCAGATAGAATTTAGCAGTCGAACATAAGAGGTGGTCATTGAGAAGGGCTACGTGGCAAAGATCCAAGAGATAAGGAGAGGATGAATCCGTTCACATAAGACAAAAGAGAGTGACCTCCTAACAAACTTGAAGAAATGAATAATCAGGGAAAAGGAAGGAAGATTCTGGAAAATGCCACCTAAGAGAGAGAGAGAAAGGGAGAAGAGTATAAATAGGAAGAGGGAAGAGAATATGGGGACGTCTTTTTCCACAAAGGAAATACTCTTGTTATACTTATTGTATTCTTTTTCAGCTCTAATGGAATAAGTTCATGAATATTGTCTTTTTGTGCAATGCATATTTGATTTCATGTGTGTTGATTATCTTTTCAATATATATTGTGTATGCTTGATCTTACTTATATTTGTTGAAACTTCAACAATGGTGCCATCTGTGGGAAACGGAGAAGAGTAGGGTGAGTCTTCCCTTTTTTCTCTTTTTTCTTTCTCTTATTTCTTGTTACATTCTTTGTGGTTGCGATGGAGGTCTGGGAGAGTAGAGATAGTAGAAGTTATCATAGAGGAGGAGATAGTATCGATGGCGGACCATATGATCAGGAATCTAGAGAGGGAGTTTCAGGAAGAGGGGGAAATGGAGAGGGGAGTAGAAGGAGGAAATGAGCCAGGAGAGAGAAATAAGGGGAGAGAGCAAGATGTGGGAAAAAGGGCTTTGAGGAACATACCTAGCGAGGAAAGAATACTAGTCGCCCCAGCAATGTGGACCTTTACTCCAGAACAGTTGGATGGGCTGATCAATTTGGTCGTACAGAAAGCCCTGGACAAGACGGTCCCCAGAACGCACGAGGTAACTGGCACGAAAAATGGCCAAGAGGCGACGAATGGGAGAAACCAAGAGCCTCAAGAAGGTACATGCAAATGAAGGGAGGAAGAAGGGACCAAAGCCTCAAGAGGTAACATTTGATGAAGTTTTAGCTCGAGCTGATAAGTTTATTAATTTGGAAGACATGAGCAGAGCTAAGCGATCTGAGGGTAGACCCGTTACCTCAATGCGAGAAAAAGAGAGTAGTCTAAGGCTTGTAGCAGCACCTCTGCAGGCCAGAGGCGAGCAGAGGGGGGACTCGGGATGTGACAACTATAACCGCAACACTCCACTGAAAGCACCCAGATCGTAGATATTCCAATTAACGAAGAAATCCATCTCGTTCAGATTTCCACCTAATTGATCATTGGCACCAATGCGGCCGAAAAAAAGATACTACTGTGTGTTTTATAATGATTACGGGCATAACACTAATGCTTGTAGACATTTGGAAAATGAAATCGAGAGGTTGGTAAGATTGGGAGCTTTGAAGAGGTTCGTAGACTGTTCCCGAGATAAGGAAGAGAAATCTAGGGCAGAGCAGGAAAAAGGAGAAGATGAGGAGATTTTGAGGAACAAACAAGGAAGGGAAGAGGATAGAGAGCTACCGCCTCCACCTAAAAAGGGGTCAATCAATATGATAGTTGGAGGACCTTGGGGAGGAGATTCGCACCAAGCCGGGAAGTCAGCAGCTAGGTATATGCAGAGGTGGCATGAGGTAAAAAGGGGGCCTTACCAAACAAAAAGACCCACTCGCAGAGAAGTAAATGAAGGGAGGAAAGAATATTTCGAGGAAGTAATGGAGGTTCAGCGCAGACCTGATATTACGTTCGGAGAAGAGGATGAATCTTCCCTCCTAAGACCTCACACAGATTCTTTGGTGGTGGCAGCCGAGGTGGCTGGATATGAGGTGGCTCGGATCTTCGTAGATACCGGCAGTTCTACAGACATCATTTTCAAGGAATGTTTCGACAAAATGAACATTAATACAAAGATCCAACCTGTGCAGACGGCTCTGTATGGGTTCACAGGGGGACAGTGCATCCCTTAGGAATGGTGACGTTACATGTCTTGGTAGGAGTTTGGCCCCGGCAGAGGAGGCTGATGACCGATTTCTTGTTAGTTGATATACCATCAGCTTACAATATCATTTTTGGTCATCCTATTCTGAATGAACTAAAGGCAACTGTGTCCACATATTATATGAAAGTGAAATTCCCGACCTCTGCAGGAGTAGGGGAGTTGAAGGCCCAACAGATCACCTCACAAAAATGCTACGTCGAAGCGGTAAGGATTGCTGATAAAATAGCACTTCCTCGCAGAAGTGATAATGGTGGGGTTGAGGTCAATCAGAAAAGACAAAAATTGTCTGATATGAGAAAGGAAGAGGAGTTAGGAAAGATGGTGGTGGATGAAGAACTTGCAATGGTGGAGCTCTTCACCAACAAAACAGGCTTTTGTACAAAAATCGGGACACAAATGATGGAGGATGAGAAGACAGAGCTAATACGGTGTTTAAGAAAAAAACGCAGACCTTTTCGCTTTCCAAGCTGCAGATATGACAGGAATTAAGCCAGAAGTAACAATATACCGTTTGAATATCTCATCTGCCATCAGGCCAGTAAAACAAAAACTCCGTAATTTTGGAACAGAGAAGGACAAGATAATTCAAGCAGAAGTGAAGAAGTTGTTAGAATCTGGCTATATCATACCAGTGCAATTCCCAGAATGGTTGTCTAATGATGTCCTAGTCCCAAAACCAGATAATAAATGGCGCATGTGCATAGACTTTCGAGATTTGAACAAGGCCTGCCCAAAGGACCATTATCCACTACCCAGAATTGATCAGTTAGTAGACTCCACAGCCGGATATGAAAGATTAAGCTTAATGGATGCATATCAAGGCTATCACCAAATCAGTCTTGACCCTGCGGATGTCAAGAAGGTGTGCTTCGTAACAGCAGGAGGGACCTTTGGGTATGTTCGAATGTCTTTTTGGGTTAAAAAATGTCGGGGCCATATATCAGCGGATGGTGGATATATTATTCAAACCTATGCTAGGAAGAAACATAGAAGCATACGTCGATGATATGTTGGTGAAAAGCCAAAAAGTGGCATAACATGTAGCAGATCTAGAGGAAGCTTTCCAGACAATCAGAGGAAGAGGTATGAAGCTCAACCCAGAGAAGTGCAGCTTCAGAGTAACTTCAGGGAAGTTTCTGGGGTATATGGTTACAGGGCAGGGAATAGAGATGAATCCGGCCAAGGTCAGGGCGGTCATGGAAATGAGGGTGCCAAAAAGTGTGAAAAATGTGCAGAGATTGTTGGGCAGAATCACAGCCTTAAATCGATTCGTGTCGAAATCAGCAGATAAAAGCTACCCTTTTTCCAAAATAATTAGGAAATGATGCAGATTTCAGTAGAATGAGGAATGTGACAAAGCATTTGATGAACTGAAACAGTGCTTAGCCAATCTCCCTTTATTGGCGAAGCTAGAAAAAAAAGAAACCATCTACATGTATCTCTCCGTTGGAGAAGTAGCTATGAGTGTTGTTCTGCTACGAGAGCAGGGAACCAAACAGTGGCCCATATATTATGTAAGTCACATGTTGCAAGGTCCCGAGATGCGATACTCAGAAATAGAGAAAGCAGGATTGGCAGTTATCACAACAGTAAGAAGGTTACGTCCTTATTTTATGTCTCTTCCAGTGATAATACGAACCAATTACCCATTGGGACAAGTGATGGGAAAAATAAACACTTCTGGGCGAATGGTGAAGTGGGCTGTGGAATTAGGAGCCTACGAAATGGAATTCGAACCAAGAAAGACAATTAAAGCTCAGACCCTTGTTGATTTCATCCAGGAATCTAGTGTTGGACAAGATAACTCGACAACAGAAGAATGGAAAATATTTGTTGATGGCTCGGCTACAAAGGATGGATGTAGAGTAGGAATTTTAATAGAAGGCCCCGGAGGTGAAGAGTTGCAATACGCTGTTAAGCTCAATTATGTCGTCTCCAATAATGAAGCAAAATATGAAACAGTGGTGAGAGGAATGCAGATGGTGGTGGAAGCTGGTGGAGGAAGTTTGGTAGCATTCACTGATTCACAGCTAGTATTTCAGCAGTTCCACGGAGGGTACGAGATTAAGAAGGAATCTTTCGAAAGATATTTGAGAGAGATGGCCAAATTAAGAAACCAATTGGAAAAATTCGAATTAAAACAGATTTCCAGAGCTAACAATATGCAGGTGGACTACCTCGCCAAGTTGGCCAATGCATATCCTCTTCTACAGCCTAGAAAAATCACCTTGCTTGTAGCAGAGCAACAGAAGACAGAGTTCGAAGTAGCAGGAGTAGAGAGTAAAGGGGATTGGAGAACGCCTATAATAATTGAAAGAGGCAGAGGTCACAGATCAGGGGAAGAGATGCTTGAAAAAGGAGGTCCTGAAGTATTGCTTAATAGGGGAGCACCTATATAGGAGGTCTTTTACTCTACCCTACCTCAGGTGTATTGAAAAGGCAGAAGGGGAATATGTTCTACAAGAAATACACGAAGGGTGCGGTGGAGATCACGCAGTGTACAAGTTTATAATTAGAAAGACCCTAAGAGCAGGATACTTCTGGCCAACAATGGGTGCGGATACAAAGAACCTAGTACAAAAATGCAGAAGCTGTCAAATACATGGGCCACTCATACACTTGCCTGCAGAATAGCTGGGGCAAATGCACTCACCATGTCCCTTTGCAAAATAGGGAATTGACTTAATTGGACCATTACCATTGGCCAGAGGGCAAAAGAAATTCTTAGTAGTCCCCATTGACTATTTTACAAAATGGGTAGAGGCTGAGGCACTGAGTAAGATAGACGAAAATAATATCATAAGGTTTTTATGGAAGCAAATATGTTGTCGATATGGAGTTCCTAGAATTCTGGTATCAGATAACGGAACTCAGTTTAACGGGAAAAAGATTCAGAGTTGGTACAAGGGCATGATTATTGAACAGAGATACGCAGTAGTAGCTCATCCTCAAGCCAATGGCCAAGTGGAAGTCACGAACAAAACGATACTTAATGGTTTGAAGGCTAGGGTGGAAAAAGTAAAGACAAATTGGGTTGATAAAATAGACTCGGTATTATGGGCTTACAGGACCACTCCTAGAACTACTACTGGGGTCTCACCCTTCAATCTAGTATATGGGGCCAATGCTGTAATACTTGCAGAAGTGGGCATGGAGACACACCGAATAATAACATTCAATGAAGAGCAGAATAACCAACTCCTGGCAGAGAATTTAGATATGATCGAGGAAGAGAGGGAACTGGCTCGATTAAAAGTGGAAAAATTCAAGAGTCGTGTTAAGGCACTCTATGATAACAGAGTAAAAATCAGACGCTTCAGCCTAGAAGATTTAGTAATGAGGAGAGCGGACGCCTTAAAGCCAAGAGGGAAGTTGGAACCAAATTGGGAGGGTCCCTTTATCATAACTGAAGTGCTAGGCGGAGGAGCATATCGCCTAAAGGATGCAGAAGGAAAAGAAATCCCAAGGGCTTGGAACGTCTGTAACCTCAAGAAATAATTTGTCTAAGGTGTGATGCTCTGCCTACACACCCTTTGTTCATGTATTCTTCTTGTTTTGCTGTCAGTAAAGAATCACCCTAGAAAGCAACCCTGCTGGTAGCCAGGCCTCTGGATTGACCAATCAGGAAAGGTGGGGCTTGAACTCTTAATCGCCCTAGAAAGCAGCCCTGCTGCTAGCAGACCTCCGGGTTGGCCAACCAGCAGAGGTGGGGCTTGAACTCTTAATCGCCCTAGAAAGCAGCCCTACTGATAGTCAAACCTCTAGGTTGACCAATCAGCAAAGGTGGGGCTTGAACTCTTAATCGCCCTAGAAAGCAGCCCTGCTGGTAGTCAGACCTCCGGTTTGGCCAACCAGCAGAGGTGGGGCTTGAACTCTTAATCGCCCTAGAAAGCAGCCCTGCTGATAGTCAAACCTCTAGGTTGACCAATCAGCAAAGGTGGGGCTTAAACTCTTAATCGCCCTAGAAAGCAGCCCTGCTGGTAGCCAGACTTCCGATTTGGCCAACCAGCAGAGGTGGGGCTTGAACTCTTAATCGCCCTAGAAAGCAGCCCTGCTGGTAGCCAGGCCTCTGGATTGACCAATCAGGAAAGGTGGGGCTTGAACTCTTAATCGCCCTAGAAAGCAGCCCTGCTGCTAGCAGACCTCCGGGTTGGCCAACCGGCAGAGGTGGGGCTTGAACTCTTAATCGCCCTAGAAAGCAGCCCTGCTGATAGTCAAACCTCTAGGTTGACCAATCAGCAAAGGTGGGGCTTAAACTCTTAATCGCCCTAGAAAGCAGCCCTGCTGGTAGCCAGACTTCCGATTTGGCCAACCAGCAGAGGTGGGGCTTGAACTCTTAATCGCCCTAGAAAGCAGCCCTGCTGGTAGCCAGACCTCCGATTTGGCCAACCAGCAGAGGTGGGGCTTGAACTCTTAATCGCAATAGAAAGCAGCCCTGCTGGTAGCCAGACCTCCGGGTTGGCCAACCAGTAGAGGTGGGGCTTGAACTCTTAATCGCCTTAGAAAGCAGCCCTACTGGTAGCCAAACCTCCGGGTTGGCCAGCCAGCTGAGGTGGGGCTCGAACCCATAATCACCCTAGAAAGCAGTCCTGCTGGTAGCCAGACCCCCGGGTTGGGCAACCAGCAGAGGTAGGACAAAAGCATAGGCCTAAACAAAAGCATGAGGTTAATGATCATAATCCGTTTTATGTGCGTAGTAACATAAAACAAAAATGGATTATGATCATTAACCTCATGCTTTTGTTTAGACCCATGCATTTCTTGGGTAAATCATAATAAAAATTGGCTAAGTAACAAAAAAATTGCCATAGCTAGATAAGTAAAAAGCAGATGTTTGTAGAGGCGAAAAAGATGAAAGATAAAATTGTTTGGAAAGAAGCACAATATTAAAAATAAAAGATGTCTAGAAAGAAAGAGTTTGATTAAGGTGCAGCAGCAGTGGAATCAGTCAGGCCATCAGGGAGAGCAGAAGGAAGATCAACAGAAAAGTCAATAGGATGAGCTGCAGGGGTCTCAACTCCTTCAGAAGACTGAGGATGAGTGCTCTCAAGCAGCGAAGTTGAGACAAGATTGGCATCATCTGCAAGAAGGTTTGAAACAAGGTCAGAAGAATCTTCTCTGGCCACAATTAATTCCACTTGATTTCCAGAAGCATCTTTGAAGGGCTGGGTCGGCGTAGCAGGAGTCCTGTCTGCGATCAAAGGATAAGCAAGCATGTCTAGACCTGGCAAAGCCTCTAAATCCACTCAGGCTGAGTAACGATCGACATAAGCTTTTTAAAGAATGGGAAGCCACCATGGTGCTTCAATATCTTCAAACGGATCGCCCTTAAAGAAAGGCGAGACAGGCACATCCGCCAGAGGACCATTGATATCGAAGTCACCAGATAAGCCTTGCTCTTCTGCCTGCTGGCGAGCAGAGTTGAATCCATAAGCATAGTAATGGCCTATGTGAGGGCCAAAATCTGCCAGCGAACAACTGCTTTTCAAGTAAGCCTCTTTCAAACCAACTACCATCTCCTTCAAAAAGGTCTGCCCAGCTTCAGAGATGAGAAGATTCTGACGACACATTTCAATACCGTCAACTTGGCCTTCTGCATACTTCTTCTCCCCATAGAAACGTGACTTAGCTTTCTCCTCAGCCACCCGCTTCTTCTGAAGATTCACCTCTTGTAGCAGCTCACTTACACGTTTAGCATGGCTCTTCTCAAGGGCGGCAAACTTCTGCTTCATCTCCCCTAGCTCTGATTCCTTCTCTGCTAAATCTCGTGAAGTCTCCACTTGATAAGCGGCAAAGACCCTGGCTTGTAACTTGCTAAAATAAACAGCTGCCTGAATAGAGCAGAAATCCAACAAATAGTATAAGAGAAGAAGAGACACAGTCGATTCAAAAAAAAACTTTAAAGGGGGCATACCTTGGTCATATAGTGGGCACCCATCGTCAACTCATTATCCAATGTTTGTTGGCTAAGAAGCATATTGTCAGCAGAAGTAACAATAAGCTTCAGAAAGTGACGGGCTTCCTCAGCTGATAGTTCCAAAATAGATTTCGACAGCTCTAAAGTAAAGGAATCATTAGCAGAAACTCGAACATGGTTAGAATGGGGGTGGTCACGGGGAAGATTTTCCGGACCCCCTCGAGGAGGAGATCGAAGGTGCTGACGGCACGCATCTGGCAGAAGCTTTGAAGACACTAAGACCCTCTTACCCTTATCTATGGTGGACCTGGGGGCATCGGAGGAACCAGGAGCAAAGCGAGCCTCCGTTGGGCGAGCAGGCCGACGATCAGAGCCAGAAGAAGGTCGAGGTGGAGGATTAGTGGGCAGAACAGGAAGTGCTCTCCTCCAAGCTTGGTCTGCAAAAATTAAAAGGAAAAGTTAGGAGTTTAGAATATGGAAAAGACATTGGACCTATAGACCTCAAAAAGTAAGAAGGAAAATAAACTAAATACCAAGATCTGATGGCAAAGAAGCTTCTTCTGGAGAAAACTCGAAGGAGGAAAGAATAGCTGGCTGTTCTACCAGTCCAGCCAGATCAAAAGGGCCCTCATCAAGAAAAGCATGGTTTAACTTTTCTATAAGAATTCGGTCAGTTTTAGAAAGGGTGTATTGGAAAGTCTTGTCTTGAAGGGGTTTATTGTAAAGCCAAGTATCTACAGGAAAATCTCAGATGTTCCCAGGGACCGAAACAAAAAAATAATTCTCTCTCCAATTCTTATCTCGGCTCTGTGGTTTGCCTAAGAACTTTACTAAACCACGGGACCAGCACTGACATAAAAGAAGAGGCTAAACTTAGAGGAACTGGAAAGAACATCTCGACCGTAGGGTTATCTCCACTTCCTTTCAAAATAATATAAAGCCTATTATCAGCCGAAAGCTAAAGAAACATAATGATTTAGGGAAACTCTGTACAAAGTGGATAATCTACAAAGATATTTATGAATAGGGAATCGGAGTCCTGCTCAGAGTTGGGCCACCCAGAAAGATAAATTACATTCGTAAGAAAAGTTTAGCCTCTGGAAGGAGGAGGGTTTGTACAAGGAGAAGAAGACTACGGAGTGCCGCCAATAGAAGAGGGAGAGAAATATTTTCTTTCAAGTGATTAGGGCAACTGAAAAGATGAAGAAGATGAAGTAGCAAAAAAGGGGAGTTGCCTCAAAAAGGTACGACGAAGGTACAATCAAGCTATGTTTTAATGACACGTGTAGGGTGAAGATGAAGGGCAGTTCGAGGCGAATGATTTCTGAAGAGGGAAATATGAAAATTTTGAAAAAATAAGGGGAAGAGGTTGAAGATGAAGTCAGCTTTCTACCCAGAAAAGAAGATCACAAGTGCTGCACTTGACCAGCTCTGCTAAACCAGACCTGCTCAAATGCACCAGTGAGAGTAGCTGATGGGGAAATTAGTTCTCTGTAAGAGAAGAAGATCACAAGTGTTGCACTTGACCAGTTCTGCTAAACCAGATCAGCTCAAATGCACCAGGGGTAGTAGCTGATGGGGAAATTAATTCTCTGCTCGAGAAGAAGATCACAAGTGCTGCACTTGACCAGCTCTGCTAAACCAGACCTGCTCAAATGCACCAGGGGGAGTAGCTGATGGGGAAATTAGTTCTCTACTCGAGAAGAAGATCACAAGTGCTGCACTTGACCAGCTCTGCTAAACCAGACCTGCTCAAATGCACCAGTGAGAGTAGCTGATGGGGAAATTAGTTCTCTGCTCGAGAAGAAGATCACAAGTGCTGCACTTGACCAGCTATGCTAAATCAGACCTGCTCAAATGCACCAGGGGGAGTAGCTGATGGGAAATTAGCTCTCTGCTTGAGAAGACGATCACAAGTGCTGCACTTGACCAGCTCAGCTAAACCAGACCAGCTCAAATGCACCAGGGGGAGTAGCTAATGGGGAAATTAGTTCTCTGCTCGAGAAGAAGATCACAAGTGCTGCACTTGACCAGCTCTGCTTAACCAGACCTGCTCAAATGCACCATTGAGAGTAGCTGATGGGGGAAATTAGTTCTCTGCTCCTCGAGAAGAAGATCACAAGTGCTGTCACTTGACCAGCTCTCTAAACCAGACCTGCTCAAATGCACCAATGGGAGTAGCTTATGGGGAAATTAGTTCTCTGCGCGAGAAGAAGATCACAAGTGTTGCACTTGACCAGCTCTGCTAAACCAAACTGCTCAAATGCACCAGGGGAGTAGCTGATGGGGAAATTAATTCTCTGCTCGAGAAGAAGATCACAAGTGCTGCACTTGACCAGCTCTGTCTAAACCAGACCTGCTTAAATGCACCAGGGGGGAGTAGCTGATGGGGAAATTAGATCTCTGCTCGAGAAGAAGATCATAAGTGCTGCACTTGACCAGCTCTGCTAAACCAGACCAGCTCAAATGCACCAGTGAGAGTAGCTGATGGGGAAATTAGTTCTCTGCTCGAGAAGAAGATCACAAGTGCTGCACTTGACCAGCTATGCTAAATCAGACCTACTTAAATGCACCAAGGGGAGTAGCTGATGGGGAAATTAGCTCTCTGCCCGAGAAGACGATCACAAGTGCTGTACTTGACCAGCTCTGCTAAATCAGACCTGCTCAAATGCACCACGGGGAGTAGATGATGGGGAAATTAGCTCTCAGCTCGAGAAGAAGATCACAAGTGCTGCACTTGACCAGCTCTGCAAAACCAGACCTGCTCAAATGCACTAGGGGGAGTAGCTGATGGGTAAAATAGTTCTCTGCTCGAGAAGAAGATCACAAGTGCTGCACTTGACCAGCTCTGCTAAACCAAACCTCCTCAAATGCACCAGTGGGAGTAGCTGATGGGGAAATTAGTTCTCTGCTCGAGAAGAAGATCACAAGTGTTGCACTTGACCAGCTCTGCTAAACCAGACCTGCTCAAATGCACCAGGGGGAGTAGCTGATGGGAAAATTAGTTCTCTGTTCGAGAAGAAGATCACAAGTGCTGCACTTGACCAGCTCTGCTAAACCAGACCTGCTCAAATGCAACAGGGGGAGTAGCTTATGGGGAAATTAGTTCTCTGCTCGAGAAGAAGATCACAAGTGCTGCACTTGACCAGCTCTGCTTAACCAGACCTGCTCAAATGAACCAGTGAGAGTAGCTGATGGGGAAATTAGTTCTCTGCTCGAGAAGAAGATCACAAGTGCTGCACTTGACCAGCTATGCTAAATCAGACCTGCTCAAATGCACCAGGGGGAGTAGCTGATGGGGAAATTAGTTCTCTGCACTAGAAGACGATCACAAGTGCTGCACTTGACCAGCTCTGCTAAACCAGACTTGCTCAAATGCACCAGGGGGAGTAGCTGATGGGGAAATTAGCTCTCTGCTCGAGAAGAATATCTCAAGTGCTGCACTTGACCTGCTCTGCAAAACCAGACCTGCTCAAATGCACCAGGGGGAGTAGCTGATAGGGAAATTAGCTCTCTGCTCGAGAAGAAGATCACAAGTGCTGCACTTGACCAGCTCTGCTAAACCAGATCTGCTCAAATGCACCGGGGGGGTAGCTGATAGGGAAATTAGCTCTCTGCTCGAGAAGAAGATCACAAGTGCTGCACTTGACCAGCTCTTCTAAAACCAGATCTGCTCAAATGCACAAGGGGGAGTAGCTGATGGGGAAATTAGTTCTCTACTCGAGAAGAAGATCACAAGTGCTGCACTTGACCAGCTCTGCTAAACCAGACCTGCTCAAATGCACCAGTGAGAGTAGCTGATGGGGAAATTAGTTCTCTGCTCGAGAAGAAGATCACAAGTGCTGCACTTGACCAGCTATGCTAAATCAGACCTGCTCAAATGCACCAGGGGGAGTAGCTGATGGGGAAATTAGCTCTCTGCTTGAGAAGACGATCACAAGTGCTGCACTTGACCAGCTCAGCTAAACCAGACCAGCTCAAATGCACCAGGGGGAGTAGCTAATGGGGAAATTAGTTCTCTGCTCGAGAAGAAGATCACAAGTGCTGCACTTGACCAGCTCTGCTTAACCAGACCTGCTCAAATGAACCAGTGAGAGTAGCTGATGGGGAAATTAGTTCTCTGCTCCTCGAGAAGAAGATCACAAGTGCTGCACTTGACCAGCTCTGCTAAACCAGACCTGCTCAAATGCACCAATGGGAGTAGCTGATGGGGAAATTAGTTCTCTGCGCGAGAAGAAGATCACAAGTGTTGCACTTGACCAGCTCTGCTAAACCAAACCTGCTCAAATGCACCAGGGGGAGTAGCTGATGGGGAAATTAATTCTCTGCTCGGGAAGAAGATCACAAGTGCTGCACTTGACCAGCTCTGCTAAACCAGACCTGCTTAAATGCACCAGGGGGGAGTAGCTGATGGGGAAATTAGTTCTCTGCTCGAGAAGAAGATCATAAGTGCTGCACTTGACCAGCTCTGCTAAACCAGACCTGCTCAAATGCACCAGAGAGAGTAGCTGATGGGGAAATTAGTTCTCTGCTCGAGAAGAAGATCACAAGTGCTGCACTTGACCAGCTATGCTAAATCAGACCTACTTAAATGCACCAAGGGGAGTAGCTGATGGGGAAATTAGCTCTCTGCTCGAGAAGACGATCACAAGTGCTGTACTTGACCAGCTCTGCTAAATCAGATCTGCTCAAATGCACCACGGGGAGTAGATGATGGGGAAATTAGCTCTCTGCTCGAGAAGAAGATCACAAGTGCTGCACTTGACCAGCTCTGCAAAACCAGACCTGCTCAAATGCACTAGGGGGAGTAGCTGATGGGTAAATTAGTTCTCTGCTCGAGAAGAAGATCACAAGTGCTGCACTTGACCAGCTCTGCTAAACCAAACCTCCTCAAATGCACCAGTGGGAGTAGCTGATGGGGAAATTAGTTCTCTGCTCGAGAAGAAGATCACAAGTGTTGCACTTGACCAGCTCTGCTAAACCAGACCTGCTCAAATGCACCAGGGGGAGTAGCTGATGGGAAAATTAGTTCTCTGCTCGAGAAGAAGATCACAAGTGCTGCACTTGACCAGCTCTGCTAAACCAGACCTGCTCAAATGCACCAGGGGGAGTAGCTGATGGGGAAATTAGTTCTCTGCTCGAGAAGAAGATCACAAGTGCTGCACTTGACCAGCTCTGCTTAACCAGACCTGCTCAAATGAACCAGTGAGAGTAGCTGATGGGGAAATTAGTTCTCTGCTCGAGAAGAAGATCACAAGTGCTGCACTTGACCAGCTATACTAAATCAGACCTGCTCAAATGCACCAGGGGGAGTAGCTGATGGGGAAATTAGTTCTCTGCACTAGAAGACGATCACAAGTGCTGCACTTGACCAGCTCTGCTAAATCAGACTTGCTCAAATGCACCAGGGGGAGTAGCTGATGGGGAAATTAGCTCTCTGCTCGAGAAGAATATCTCAAGTGCTGCACTTGACCTGCTCTGCAAAACCAGACCTGCTCAAATGCACCAGGGGGAGTAGCTGATAGGGAAATTAGCTCTCTGCTCGAGAAGAAGATCACAAGTGCTGCACTTGACCAGCTCTGCTAAACCAGATCTGCTCAAATGCACCGGGGGGGGTAGCTGATAGGGAAATTAGCTCTCTGCTCGAGAAGAAGATCACAAGTGCTGCACTTGACCAGCTCTTCTAAAACCAGATCTGCTCAAATGCACAAGGGGGAGTAGCTGATGTGGATAGAAGAGAATTCCTTCATTTAGCAATTCAGAAAATAGTAGAAACCGTCAAATAAGTACTTTACGAGGAGAAGTCCAACAAAGGTTCCAGGGCCCTGCATGGCATAGCTCAGCTGAGCATGACTAAACAGAGCTCAGCGGATGAAGGGGGAATCATTCAGCAGAACTCAGCAGAGCACAGCAGAGGAATACAGAACCATCCAGATAGAATTTAGCAGCCGAACAGAAGAGGTGGTCATCGAGAAGGGCTACGTGGCAAAGATCCAAGAGATAAGGAGATGATGAATCCGTTACACATAAGACAAAAGAGAGTAACCTCCTAACAAACTTGAAGAAAGGAATAATCAGGGAAAATGAAGGAAGATTCTGGAAAATGTCACCTAAGAGAGAGAGAAAGGGAGAAGATTATAAATAGGAAGAGAGAAGAGAATATGGGGATGTCTTTTTCTACAAAGGAAATACTCTTAAGAAACTTTACACTTATTGTATTCTTTTTCAACTCTAATGGAATGAGTTCGTGAATATTGTCTTTTTATGCAATGCATATTTGATTTAATGTGTGTTGATTATATTTTCAATATATATTGTGTATGCTTGATCTTACTTATATTTGTTGAAACTTCAACAATTTTCAATATCCATTTTAACTGAGACAAATTATACTATAACTAAATATATAGGTCCAAAGTGAATGAATAGTTATACTCATGAAAATAGAAACAGTGCTTCTTTCATTGATGAACAACATTGCAAATCTGTCATAATTGGGGTATGATAATTTGTCAATATGTGTTTTCGTAACAAATCTGAAAACCAATATTGAAACAAATGCATCCACTTCAAAATCGAATTGTTTAACTCGTTAATAAATTAGTTAATTCAGTTGAACCTAATATATATACTCCTAAAATAAAGAAAAACTCATTTGATAGCTATCCCACCTATTACGCAATGAAATTATTATTCTTACAACCAAAATACTTAGTAGGACGAGAGAGAGAGAGAGAGAGAGAGAGAGAGAGAGAGAGAGAGAGAGAGGCATATATAGTGGCATTAGGACAACAAACACAAGAAAAGTCTGTTCAACCTACTCTACCTCTTTCTTCATAATTCATATCACAAACTTACAACGAAAGGGACGCAAACTTTATTGTAATATAAATATATAAACTGTAATAAATACTTTTTAATCTCAACATTAATTCATGTTATGATTCATAATTTAAAAGTGGGGTGGGAATTTCAATAGTCATATACCCTCTTTTTTGGACAGAGGCCCAGATATGGGGGCCATGGAAATTTTGGGAAAAGCTGTGTGTACCTACCAAGGTACCCATTTTTCTAGCCACCCCTTTTTTTTTTCCCTTTTTAATTCTCTGTTATTTTGAATAGAATCTTGATTGTCCAGATTAGAAAAACAGAAACAAAATAAGATTCTTGATTATAGTTTTATGGGCCTGTTTTACATTTTCTGATTCTGGGATTTCCTTATTTATTGTTGTAATTTCTTGACCCTTATAAATCTTGTTTGTCCTTTGTTTTATATCTGCAGATTCCATTTATCAATTTGAGGATTATTTTAGCTTTGAATTTAGTTTGACTGTTGAGGGTTGATGAGGGTGGTTGAGTTTTGTTGATGATTAAATATTAAGAAGGTGTAATATTTAAAATGTATCAAGAAAAAGGAAACTATATATAAAGCCCAGATATTGAGTTTTGCATGTGAGATTGATTGAGTGTGTTTTCTTTCTTCTTTCATATCCTTAAAGATTGCTAACAATTGCTTGTAAGAGAAAAGGATTTAGTATAGACTTCTATTGTTGTATAGATATAGACATGGTGGATCGGCCCCGAAGACGTAAGCCTTGGATCGAGATGTGATCAAAATCATACAGTGTTCATCACATTACTTAGGATTTTCAGACATGTCTTTGTTTCCTGAGAAGAGTATTCTACCCTCGAGGCTTCTTTCTTGCCTAATAGCCTCGTCCATGTTTCTTCTGATATCCTCTATGTTGTCCATTCTGCGCTTCAATGACAACTCTTTGATTACAAAATCAGTTCTTCAGTTAATATCTGTGAATGATACTTCGATTAGCCCAACAACGAAAGCCAATGTTGATGCACGAGGAAGTCCTGTCCAAAGCCCTTCTTCCTATGATGAAAGTTTAGATAAACAAGATATGATCAAGATTGATGAGGTGGACGCTCAAGCTTCTAATATGACCAACATGGTGGATGAACATTCGTTGCGACGATGTGACAAAACACGAGCTCTTCTTAGGGTATATATGTATGACTTGCCCCCTGAATTCCACTTTGGGTTGTTAGGTTGGGAGGGAAGTGCTGATCAAATATGGCCGGATGTAAGTGATGTAAAACTA
This sequence comes from Scutellaria baicalensis, assembly GCA_005771605.1. NCBI lineage: Eukaryota > Viridiplantae > Streptophyta > Magnoliopsida > Lamiales > Lamiaceae > Scutellaria > Scutellaria baicalensis. The sequence continues at coordinate 7,628,209 of CM016727.1, read as the reverse complement.
GTACCATCTTACCCCGGTGGCTTAAATTTGCAGCATAGTACCGAGTATTGGCTTACTCTCGATCTTCTTGCATCAAATAGTGTAAATGTAGTTAGGCCATGTAGTGTAATCAGAGTAGAGAGTTCTAGTGAAGCAGATTTGATCTTTGTACCCTTTTTCTCATCCTTGAGTTATAATCGGCATTCTAAACGTCATGATAGGCAAAAGGGTAGTCATGATAGAGTGCTTCAAGAGAAATTGGTTAGGTTCTTGCAAGGTAGGAACGAGTGGAAGAGATCGGGTGGGAGAGATCATTTGATCGTAGCACACCACCCTAATAGCATGTTAGTTGCTCGGAAAAGGCTAGGTAAGAGCATGTTTGTGCTCTCCGATTTTGGGAGATATCCCCCGAAAATAGCTAACCTTAAGAAGGATGTCATTGCTCCTTATAAGCACATGGTGAAGACGATTCCAGATGCTGACTCAGCTTCGTTCAATGAGCGGCCAATTTTGGTGTATTTCCAAGGAGCAATTTATCGAAAAGATGTAAGTTATGAGCATTTTCTTCTCCTTCTATGTATCTTTTATGTGATTATGTTTTTCTTGTATTATTTTGATTCACTCATCAGAGACTCCAAATTCAATTACTTAATGGCCTTTTAGTGTTCAATTTCAGTTTAGTTTCATAGTTGTATTTATATTAGTTTCATTTTGATTGCATACTTTGGTTATATTTCTGTATAATCCGAGTGTAAACTTTTGGTTGAAAACTAGGGTGGAGTGATTCGCGAAGAGCTATATTACCTTCTTAAAAACGAGAAAGACGTTCATTTCACGTTTGGAAGTGCTCAAGGAAACGGGATAAAAGACGCTGGCAAAGGGATGGCCTCATCCAAATTTTGCCTAAATATAGCTGGAGACACCCCTTCATCCAATCGTCTATTTGATGCCATTGCTAGTCACTGTGTTCCTGTTATAATCAGTGATGACATTGAGCTACCGTTTGAAGATGTTCTTGATTACTCGGAGTTCTGCATATTCGTACGAGCAAGAGATGCTATGAAGAAGGGCCACCTTCTAAATCTTCTTAGAGGCATCAAACAAGAGAAATGGACCAAAATGTGGGAAAGGTTGAAGAGTATTTGTGGACATTATGAATATCAATTTCCATCTAAACCGAATGATGCCGTGGACATGATATGGCAAACTGTCGCTCGTAAGAAAACGCCCACACGGTTGAATATCCACCGCAAGAATAGATACAGCAGATCACAGTTCCTGTGAGAACCTACTAACTTCTCCTACCTGTAAGTTCTCTAGATCAATACAATGAATCAGTTTTCGTGCATGCCATTATATGCTCGTTTTTATGATTTTCTGAGCAGCATGTAAATGTTTTTTGATGTTCTTTGTTCAACTATTGTGAAATGTAATTTGAGTTTGTGTTTGGATAAGTGGATTTGAGGAAGAATTTGAGATTTTGAACTAAATTTCAAGAATATTGGTGGATTTGAATCCAATCTGAACTAGGTTGATTTCAAATCCTGAATTTCAAATCACTCAATCCAAACGCAACCTAAAAGATTGTTCGTTAGCAACTAGGCGTTGTAGATGCTTAAAAGTTGTTGGACTTTCGATAAAACGATTTACATATTAACAAAAAAACACGAACAAACGATTAAAAACTAAGGAAAGATGAGGAGAAGGGACTATTTCCAGTCTAAAGTAGACAACAAAATACCTAAGTATTTGAGCTATGGTTAAGAGTCTATACTATACGGTGCAGGTTTCGTTGCTTGTTCTTTATATATAGCTGCATTTTTCAGCTCATTATGGACAAAAGTCATCGATTTAAACAAATCAAACAATCAATACAAAACAAACCTACTCTGAGAACATCCGAAGAAGGAAAAAGCTGTTCTTAATCCATGATATGCATGCTTCATCTGGTCTGCATCAGCACTTGTTGTGAATAGGGTCTGATCCTCGACGAACTCTTCTCTTTTGTGATTCATCCGGGTCGAGAGTCGTTGCAGGGGATGGTGCGATATCTAGTGGCACATTCATGTCTTGCCAAGAATCAGCTTTTAGCATCCTAGAGCTTCTCACCCTTCTTAGCGCAAGATCTACGCTTCTCAAACACGAGACATTGATCGACAAAAACCCGATACAAAAGACTATAAGGATGATGATTCTGTAGGCTGAGCTGCCCATTTCTTACACTGCAGAACTAAACAGGATATGGCTAAGAATGATGTAAGAATAAGAAGTATGTGTTTGTGTGTTGCAAATGCCTCATTTGTATGTGGGATTAAAGTAAAAAAAGGAGAAAGTGGCCCCAAAACAAGTAGAGAAGTTAGATTGAGGCCAATCATAAGCCTGAGATGTAAGCAAAATATATAAGGCTGTTTTAGAAGACACTGACATGTTTGAATAAAAGTTGATTGGAAACAACATACTTGAGAAGCCAAGAATCTTTGCATTTGTTCCCTCTCATTCTATTCCTTGCTCTTTTTAGACCAACCTTCAATCATGACCAACCCCTACCAACCATTTCTAAATCAACATTTTTTTTTCCATGTCATCAATATTATATTTTTCCACATCAGATCGCTGACGTACAAGAACAGTTCATCTTTTAAATATTTTGTCAATTGAAATATAATACTCACCAGCTTCTTAAAATAAGTGTAACAAATGTTGAGGAGCTTTAGAAAATAGCTCATTTGTTCTTGTTTAAGCTTAATTATTATATATGTGAACAAAAATGAAATATTATCGATACTAGTTTTAGAAATGCTAAAACATTAAACTTTAAGATGAGTAAATAGGGATGATTTTGGAAGATTGACGACGATATTTATGCTAAGAACGATATGAAATTTAGAACCGAGGAAGTATGTTGCACTGCATTTTGTTCATTTGAAGAGACAAACACATACACACATGTAATATATATATGATAAATACGATTATTCATTATATTTCACCTTACGAAACATCTATGTAACTCAAACAAAAGATTGTTGCAATAATTCCCTCATTTTTATTTAATTTGTTATGGCCATAAAAGTAAAGAAAGTAATAGACAAGAATGGGTATATATATATGAAGTTATAAATCTTGAAATTAGGAGAAGAAATAAATAAAGAGTGGATAAACAAGTTAAAAATGTTTTGGGGGCCGGCAAGAATTGAGAGAGAAGCCATCTAAAGTTAGGATGTTGTACAGTAAGAAGAAAGCCAAATAAAGTGGAAGATTGATGGGGTTAACTAAAAATACCAAGCATTTGCTGTTTCCCTTTGCTTTATTGTTCTAAACTCACTTTAGAATTCCAAGCTCTTCTCTCTATGCACAAAAATCAGTCTTTGTTTCTTGTGCTTAATGGCCTTCTCTTTATGCTTTTCTTTTGCTTCTTTTTTAGCTTCGTTCAAAATTAATCTTGTGGATATAACTCTATCCATGTAGTTTTGATTTTCTATTTGCACAAAATCATTACCAAATTCATATCTCATATATATATATATATATATATATATATATAATGCTAAAATATCCACGTATAATGATCACATCCTCTAATTATGAAAAATGAAATTAATTGATATATATGTTGGATATCTAACATTCGATGATGGACATATATTAAGATAGTAGGGTAACAGACAGGGATGAGGTGGGCGAGGGCATCCTTGCTTCTAATATTTCAAAAAATTATATTATATATATATATATATTATCTATATAAAAGTATGAATATTTTTTACAAAATATGAATTGTCTAATATATCCTTATAAAAAAATTATTTAATGTTATAATAGTAATTTGTGTTTTTTATATTTAAATAATTTTACATTAGAATTCTAAACCAAAATCATATAGAATTCTATTATATGTAGGACTTTATTATATAAGGACTTTAATTTATTAGATTTTTTTTTAATTCAATATAGATTGTATATCCTTATAAATTTATTATTTAAGTCGATTAATAGTAATATAATATTTTTAATTTAAAAAATTCATACTCCGCATGCAACGCATGTGCTGATACTCGTATATATATATATATATATATATATATATATATATATATACACCATGAACTAAATTCATTTCGAAAAATATACGTATGTATTATATATATTCATAAATTATGAATTTAATTGTGATATATATATATATATATATATTATAGTACTGGTTATTTTTAATATTAAGGTGTGATTGATTTAGAATTATAGTATATGTGTATATATATTATATAATTTCTCTTAATTGTACATGGGTCTCATATCTTCACACTTTTCAAAACTTTGATTTTTGTTAATCATTTTAAGTACCAGATTCATAGACACTACTAGAAAACAATCAAATTCCAACAGAAATTCCAACGGAAATAATAACCGTTGGAATTTCCAACAGAATTTCCAACGGAATTTCCAACGGAATTCAACGCTATTGGAAATTCCGTTGGAATTTTTATAATTTCCAATAGAATTTCCAACGGAATTTCCAACGGAATTCAACGCTGTTGGAAATTCCGTTGGAATAGTGTTGGAATTTTTTTTGTGATTATATATTCCAACAGAAAAGTACCATTGGAATGTTCCGTTGGAATCGTTTTTCCGTTGGAATTTCCATCGGAATTTAAATTCCAAAGCCCCTTTTTCCGACGGTCCACTTCCGTTGGAATGAAGAATTCCAACAGAATTTTGCAAAATTCCAACGGTATTTCACAAAATTCCAACGGAATTGTTCCGTTGGAATTTGAGTGATTTCTAGTAGTGAGAATGGTGGTGTGAGTTGTTTATTTTACTGAAATATATTTTTTGTTATCTAGATTTGTATTATTCAAATATCTAATATTATTGAGTATTATCATTTTAATATCAAACCATTTATACAAATTTGTTAAAAGAACATTAAAAATTCAAAGTTGATAAAAAGGTACCTACCTACATATATAATTCATATCTATTTTGAACTTGTATATACTATAAGCCCGCGAACAAAATTTTTAATTTCGTCACTGATAGCAGAACTATATGAATATATACATCTATAGTAAATCTCACATCAATGAGGTCCACCTTATGTGGCAAATATAAAAGTACGTGAGACAGGATCTAAACATGTCCATCCAGTTTAACGGTTCCGGTTCAAAACCGGCGGTTCCCAGTTTCGGGAAAGCCGAACCGAAACCGAACCGGATGGGTTATTAGGACGTTCCGGTTCCCAAACCGGCGGTTTAACCGGAATAGCCAGTTCGGGCCGGTTTCGTTCTATTTTTTTTCAATCACCAATTTTTGATTTTTAATACTTGTTTTCGACTAAATTGATATTTTAGAATACAAAATATTAAATGGGAGAGACTAACAATAATTAAGTGAACACACTTTTGTCTTTTGATGAAAAAAATTGGAAAATTATTACAAATTTACAAGTTAGAAGTTAGAACTCTATTTAAATCTATAGACTAATCACTAATGTAGTATAAAAAAAGTCTATCTATTTCAACTTGTTAATTATCTATTACAATTTCTATCTACAAATTTACAAATTACAAGTCAAAAATAAAAATATTACAATACAAACGAACAAGTGCAACATTAAGGAATAAAATCAAATGAAATGAAATAAAAGATATAAGGGAGGGAGGGGGGAATTGAAAGAGCTTGAATTTCATTCTGATGTGGTCGAACTAACCACATTCAAACTACCCCGAAAACCCGACCCGGAATTGAAGGCCAATCGGCGCGAACAGAATGAAGAAATAATAAGAGATCGTGTGAGCGAACAGATATGTTCGTCGTGCCGAGCGAACTGATCCAAATCGCAGGCAAGAATGTCGAGCTGAGAGGTGAAATGCCGAACTAAGACGGACGAACTAATTCGAAATTTGAGATAACTCCCACGATCGCGAGAATCTCGCCACTTTCCAAGTTTTTAGGAGAAATCCCAACTGCCACATCCCACTCCCAAGAAATCACGTCTCTTTCAGGGAGTATATATATATCTTTTATTTTTCTATTTGCACACACAATCACAATTTTCACACATTGAGTATTATCAAAATCGAGAGGGATATTTTTGTGAGATTACTGACTTGAGCGTCGGAGTCCCTTCACCGGGAAAAACCCTCGGTGTTCTTTGTTTTGCAGGTTTCTTTGATTGGAAAATTCAAGCTAACGTTGGAGAATTCCAATTTGGCATCGGAGAATTTCGAACGACGCCGGAATAGTAAAGAATCGAAGTTAGGACTAATCAATTAGCGCCGTCTGTGGGAAATTATTTTCGTAACTTTGAGCATTTAAGACGTAGAGGATTACGAAAATGGTGAATACCAGAGGATCCAGAAGGAGGTTGGATGAAGGAGCACCGTCCGTGCAACAAAACGAGGATCGGAATTCCGCACCGGCTAATCCTCCCGGCACTGTCACGTTAACGCCGGAGGAACTCTCAGCTTTGATAGAGACTGCTGTTCAAAAAGCTTTGGGTAAGCAGAAGGTTGATTCACAACAGGATAACACTGACATGCCTGTTGGAAGGGAACAAGAGGGCGACAGATCTCGAATGGATGAACAGGAAAGCCAATCTGGTCACCCTCGAGGCCAAAAACGAGGACATGACGAACTATCTGAGAGAGTAGATGGTTTACGAAAGGAGCTGCGGGAAGTTCAGCAAACTGTTCGAAGGATCCCTCGGAGTTCCAGAGGTAATCCTTTCTCTGAGGAGGTGATGGAAGATGAGTTGCCCGCCTCTTTTCGGCCGGTGAATTTTGAATATGATGGTGCTACAGATCCGTGGGATCATATATGTAGATTCGACAATACTGCTCTACTGCATCGGTATTCAGATGGTATTAAGTGTAGGGTGTTCGCCACTACCCTCACCAAGGCTGCTCAGACATGGTTCAGTCAGCTGAATGATGGGACAATTCATAATTTCGAACAACTGTCGGAGTTGTTTTTACATCAGTTCGCCAGTTCTAGAAAGCAGAGACGATCTACCCAGACATTGTTCGGTGTGAGACAGAAAGGGGATGAAACCCTACGGAACTATGTTAAAAGGTTTACTGCTGCTACCTTAGAAGCTCCTGAGGCTTCGGACGATTTGGTTGTAAGTGCTTTCATCCAAGGGTTGAAAGAAGGGGATCTCCATACTTCGCTGGTTAAGAAAACCCCCAACAATTTTGACGAACTGTTGCAAAGGTCTACCAAGTACATTAACTTAGAGGAGGCAGTTCGAATGAAGAAGGGAGAAACTTCCAATCGCATGAGCAGAACGCAACATGATCATGAAGCGGCCAGAAGGAGAGAGGGGGGCGAACAGCGAGCAAGATTTGCTCCACCCCCTTTAAGAGAAAATAAGACAGGGCGGAGGTATGAACAGTATACGCCCATGACTATGACCCCGGGACAGGTGTTGATGGAAATATGGAACCTGCCCCAGTTGAAGTGGTCGTCGACCTGGAGCCCTAATCCGAAGAAACCAGCTACCTTCGGTAACGGTAAATTGTGTCGATTTCATAATGAATATGGGCATGGAACTGATGAATGTTTACATTTGCGAGATGAACTGGAAAGGCTAATCAGGGAGAACAAGTTAGCTCGCTTTGTTCGTCAGAATCGATCAAACCGCGAACATCGGAATGATCGAAGAGAGCCAAGACAAGACAGAAGGCAAGAGCAGCATGAATTACCTCCACCTCCACCGCCCCCAGCGCGAGCTAGGCCCGAACAAGAGGAAAGGCCCACTATTCACATGATCATGGGTGGGCCGACAGACGGAGATTCTAATAGAGCTTGTAAGGCGAGACTCAATTCTGTTAGGCACGAACAGAATACAGTTCATTCTATTTTTGAAGAAGTGGCGATCGAGTTCGGAGTTCGCGATCAAGTTGCTATTCAGAGCCCCCAGTTTGATGCTATGGTAATCGTCGCGGAGATAGGGGGTTTCAATGTTGAGAGGGTGTTCGTAGACACAGGAAGTTCGGTGGACATCATATTCATGGACTGTTTCCGAAAAATGAGATCAACAGTGGAGGTAAAACCTGTGGAAACTTCACTTTATGGTTTCGCAGGAGAGTCCGTAACGGTGTATGGCAAAATCCAATTGCCTATGGTCTTGGGAGATGGAGAATGGAGGCAGAACAAAATGATGACCTTTCTTATAGTGGATGCGCCCTCTCAATATAATGTGATTTTGGGTCGACCTTCCTTGAGTTCATATGCTGCTGTTATCTCACCTGCTCATTTGATGATGAAGTTTCCAGTTGAGAATGAGGAAGGGCGAGTGGTTGGAGTAGGAGTCGTTCATGGCGACCAACAAACTGCTCGGCATTGTTATGTCGCTGCGGTTCGACAATCTGAGTCTCGCAAGCGCTATAGCGAACAGAGGGATGATAGTGATCGCGGAAGGGATAAAAGTCTGAAGAAAGATGCTGACACAAGTACGGTGGAGTTCGCAGAAGGCGAACTAATGAGTGTGGAGTTAATCCCGGAGCTGCCTGGACATTCGGTTCGTCTCGGAAGTCAATTGTCGGAACAAACCAGAGAAGAAATCGTGGCTGCTCTTAAAGATAATGTGGATCTGTTCGCCTGGAAACCGGAAGATATGAAGGGTATAAACCCAGAAGTAGCTGTTCATAAGTTGAATATCAAGCCTGATGTTCGACCAGTTAAGCAGAAACTAAGGCATTTCGGGGAACAGCAGAATAAAGTTATCAAGGAAGAGATTGAGAAGCTGCTCGAAATTGGGCACATTGAGGAAATCCAATATCCTCGTTGGTTGGCAAACGTTGTGTTAGTCCCGAAGCCAGGAAACAAGTGGCGGATGTGTATCGACTTCCGAGATTTGAATAAAGCTTGCCCCAAAGATCATTACCCTCTTCCGCGGATCGATAAGCTTGTGGATTCTACTGCCGGATGCGAACTGTTGAGCATGATGGATGCAGCCCAAGGATACCATCAAATCATGTTGCATCCAGAAGATAAACCTAATGTGGCCTTTATTACATCATCAGGTACGTATTGCTATACGGTTATGCCGTTCGGACTAAAAAATGCAGGAGCTACTTATCAGCGAATGGTGAACGAAGTGTTTAAACACCAACTGGGCCGCAATATGGAAGCATATGTCGATGACATGCTTGTAAAAAGCATACAGGCGAACACCCATGCAGAAGATTTGAGGGAAACGATGGCAACAATCCGAAAACATGGGATGCGATTGAATCCAGCCAAGTGTTCGTTCGGTGTGAAAGCGGGGAAATTTTGGGGTATATGGTGACGAACAGAGGAATCGAAGTAAACCCCAGTAAAGTCCGAGCTATACAAGAAATGACACCTCCTCGAACCATTAAAGAAGTACAGACACTAACTGGTCGCATCGTTGCCTTGAGTAGGTTTATATCCAGGTTGGCGGACAGGGGTTTGCCTTTCTTCAAAATTTTAACAAAGAATGGTCGGTTTAGTTGGGATGTCGAATGCCAAAAAGCGTTCGAAGATTTGAAAGCATTTCTCCTCACACTCCCTTTGTTAAAACAGCCTGTTAAGGGAAGTGTGATGGTCGTTTACTTGGCAGTCGGAGAAGAATCAGTCAGCTCGGTTCTTGTTCGAGAGGAAGGTAGGGAACAATTCCCTGTGTACTTTGTTAGTAAAGTTCTGCAGGGGGCGGAAGTCCGCTATACCGAAGTGGAAAAGGTTGCTTATACCTTAGTCACCACGGCCAGGAGACTGAGACCATATTTTTTGGGTTATGAGATCACGGTGCGAACGAACCATCCGCTGAGTATAGTGTTGGGAAAACCGGACGCATCCGGGAGACTAGTCAAGTGGGCGATCGAGCTGGGACAGTTCGATTTGAAGTATGAGCCGCGAACTGCTATAAAAGGTCAAGCCTTGGCGGATTTTATACAGGAAACAACCAGGCTACAGGATAAGAAAGAATGGGAAGTTTTTGTCGATGGATCCTCGTCCCGCCAGGGCGCAGGAGCAGGGGTATTGTTGATTAGCCCCGAGAAAGATGAGTTAGAGTTCGCCATAAAATTTCAATTTAAGGCATCTAACAATGGAGCAGAATATGAAGCTTTTTTGCAGGGTTTGAAAATAGCCGAGCAGGTTGGAGCTCGCGATCTGGTAGTTAAGTCGGATTCACAATTGGTTACACAACAGCTCAAAAACCAATGTGAAATTAAAGAAGATCGTATGATTTCTTATGTACAAAAAATACGAGAGATGGAGAAACGATTTGAGAAACTACAGATCGAACAAATACCTCGGAGTGAAAATCAGAAGGCAGATTATCTGGCTAAAATAGGGAGTTCGCTGCAAGACTGTTCGAAGAGGAGTATTACAGTCATGGGTGTAGGAAGAGAAAATGAGGTGCTGAATATTGACTTGGCCGAACAAGATTGGAGAACTCCTTTCTTGAAATTTTTAGGAGGAATCAGAGATGGATTAGCAAAAGATCTCGAAAAATTGGAGAAACAAGCTCGTTTCTACTACATGTTAGATGGGGCGTTGTATCGAAAAACTTTCCTACCAACAGATGCCAGATGTTTATCCAAAGAAGAGGGGCGTAAAGTTTTAAAGGAAGCGCACGAAGGAGGATGTGCCGAACATGCGGGAGCTCGAGCATTGGCTCGCAAGGTAGCACGAGCCGGTTTTTACTGGCCTACGATGAAGAATGATGCCGAAGAGCTAGTTCGGAAATGCAATGCCTGTCAGAAACATGGTTGGCGAATTCACACGCCTGCAACAGATATGCTTACGGTATGTTCGCCTTGCCCTTTTGCTAGATGGGGAATTGACATAGTTGGTCCGCTTGTTAAAACTAGGGGAAACAAGCAGTTCTTGGTGGTTGCTGTGGATTACTTTACTAAGTGGGTGGAAGCCGAACCCTTGGTCAAAATCGCCGAACCTGATATGATCCACTTCATATGAAAGAATATTTGTTGCAGATTCGGCTTGCCCAGGATTTTAGTGTCAGATAATGGAGCCCAATTCAGAGGCAAAAAGATTACAGGATGGTGTAAAGAGATGAAAATTTTACAAGTGTTTACTCCAGTGGCTCATCCTCAAGCAAATGGGCAAGTCGAAGTGGTTAATCGAATCATCCTAGATGGAATCAAGAAACGATTGGAATTTGAGAAATCGAACTGGGTGGACGAACTGCCATCAGTTTTGTGGGCATATCGAACTTCACCCAGATCGACTACAGGGGAAACTCCTTTCAGCTTGGCATTTGGCATGGAAGCAGTAGTCCCAGCTGAAATTCAAAGAGAAGCTCTACGAATCACTAACTTCGATCCACAGCAAAATGAAGAATGAATTCGAACAGATTTGTTATTTCTGGAGGAAATTCGAGATGAAGCCAGAGTTCGCCACGAGTTATACAAGAGACGTATCCAAGCAGCCTTCAACAGAAAAGTTCGAAAAAGAGAGTTTTAAGTAGGGGATTTGGTTCTACGGCAATCGGATGCCTTGTTGGAGATCGGAAAGCTTGATGCCATTTGGGAAGGACCATACACTGTTACAAGAGTCTTACTAGGTGGATCCTACGAGCTCGCCGATGAACATGGAAAGGAATTGCCAAGACCTTGGCACATCAACCACTTGAAGAAATTTTACACTTGAAATCTCAAATCTCAGTATGTTGCTTTTTATTTTTTAAGTTGTTGCTTTTATGAATAATAGATATTTTTCTGCTCCGTGGACGTAGGTCGATTTGACCGAACCACGTTAAATCCTTGAGTCTTTTTATATTGATTTGCTTAACTCTATTACAAAACAAAATCATATTGTGAAACGAACTCATAGTTCCCTCGGAACTCATCGATTAAGCACCTCGAAGAAGTTCCCTCAGAACTTAATGATTAAGTATGAAGAGGTTCCCTTGGAACTAATTGATTAAGCAGTTCTCTCGGAACTCAACGATTAAGCACGAAGCAGTTCCCTCGGAACTCAACGATTAAGCACGAAGTAGTTCCCTCGGAACTCCACGATTAAACACGAAGTAGTTCCCTCGGAACTCAACGATTAAGCGCGAAGTAATTCCCTCGGAACTCGGAAAGTTCCTTCAGAACTTAATGATTAAGCATGTTAAAGTTCCCTCGGAACTCATGAATCGAGCATACTGAAGAAGTTCCCTCGGAACTTACTGATTAAGCGTATTACGAACTCAATGTTTGTCGCAAATGGAAGAAATTCCATTGAACTTGATGACTAGACAAAGTAAAGCGAGGAAGTTCTACCGAACTCAATGATTGATGCAAATTAAAGAAGTTCTATCGAACTCAAGGATTGAGCGAAGTAAAGGGAACTCTTTCAAGATTCACTAAGTAAGTATTTGATTAAGTATTTGATTCATTACTTAGTAGATATTCATTCGAATGTTAGTAATTGAATAAACTAAGAAAACATGAAGATAGGCGAACTATATTCGATAAGAAAAAAGTTGATTCATTACAAAACGATTACAAAGAGTTTTTTAAAGAAAAAAGTACAAGTATGGAAAAATCTAAGTACGATCGGGAGAAGGAGTAAGTTGGGCATCGACTGGCTCGAGGGGTTCGAACATTTCTTCGGGAAGAGGAGGAGTTGGACTTCGGGGAGTTGCGGCTGGAATAGGAAGTGACGAACTTGGGCCAGGAAGGTCGAGCTGGTTGTCCGGAAGGACCTCCTTTATCGCCTCTTCAAGGCAACCCGACCACCATTTTTCAGTGTTAATATCACCATTCGGGTTGCCACGCCAACCAGGCGGAATAGAGTGAGTCCGCATCACTTCCTGGGCTAGTTCGTTCACATCGAACCGAACTGCCTCCCCTGCTCGCTCCTGGCAGAGCCGAACTCCCTCTTTGAAGTAGGTTATAGCCATAGGAGCTGCCTTGGACAGAAAAAGAAGAGAGTCCCAAAGACGGAGGACGAGCCTTTCTCGGAACTCTTCCGATAGCAACTCCATCTCTGGGCTCCGAGCGAACTGATAGAAGCCATTTTGATACATGGCTTCACCATATTCAGCTCGGGAACTCTCCGCCTCTGCGAGCTTCCTCTCTGCCTCTTCGAGCTTCTCCCGCAAGCTCTGATTCTCAGCTCGCGCGTTGGAGATCGCCGTTTGCTGCTCCACGGCGAACTGCTCCTTAGCCAGTAGAAGCTCTTCCTTTTTTGCCACCTCGGAGCGAGCGACGGCTAGCTCCAGTTCTCTCTCTTCCAGCTGAGCGGATAGGTTTTCAGCTTTGCTGGCATGTTCACTCAGGTCGCTCTCCAAGGTATGCTTCTCTTGAAGAGTGTTCCTCAACCTTTCCCGCCGTCGAAAGGCTCTTTCACCCATGGCCTCGAAGCGCTTGGCCAAACTGGCAAACCGAGAGAGGTCCTCCTCGAACTCCTCCCTCTCACGGTCTCCTTCCCCTTTCGCCTCCCCCTTTGCCACTGTTTTGCCCGACTTGACTAAGGCTCTAGCCTGCTCGGGCTCCACTTCAGTTCGCGCCACCTCTTGCGAGGTGCCCTCCTCAGTTCGTTGTTTTTTGGAGGGTGCCTTCTTTTACGAGCTGGAAGGTGCCTTTTTCTTCCGTCGAAGAGGAACATCTTCGACTGGTTCCGAGGTGGGGATGGTAACCTCGGTGGCAATGCGAGCAGGGTCGTCCTCGGCCATGTCAAGGCTGGCTCTTGGCGCCAGTTCGCTCAATCGTCGCTCTTCCTTCTCGCGGAAGGCCGCCGCTTGACGGCTGTTCACCGCATCATCCGCTGGTGAGAAGGTAGCCGACGCTCCGGAATCGAGAATGAAAAAGTTATTCATTTCTCTATCTGCAACATAAAACGCGAACAGTTAGTGCACACACAGGATCGATACGTTTGAAAAAGACAGGAAGATAAAGGAAAATTTTCAAGCAACCTAAATTGAACTTGCTGGAAACCGGAGTGTTCGGATAAAACCCCCAAAAGGCCAACAATGGTTCGCATGAACTCATGCGAACAATGTCGAACATCCCTCCCCGAAACAGCCTGGCCAAAGAAGCAAGTTCGAAGTCCCTTGCGGGAGCGGGCTCGTTGAGGTTCGAACTCTCAACCCAAGGGCGAGATCGGAAGGTGTTATTATTGGGGGCACGAATAAAAAAATAATATTTTTCCCAGGAGCTGATTTTTTCATCTCCTGGGGACAAAAATAGAGCTCGTTTTTGTCCGCTTCTAGGGCTCAAATAGAAGCGGAAAGGGTTTGTGCGTTTTAGAACAAAGCATGAACGAAATTGTTCGGCAGTCGGTTCGACTCCCATCCACTTGCACACCATATAAAAAGCTACGATGTAGCTTATAGAGTTCGGGTGCAATTGGTTGGGGCATACCCCGAAAGCCGAACCGATCTCAAGAATAAAAGGGTGAATAGGAGGAGTTAAACCTACGCTCACGTGTCTCAAAAACCACGTGTAGCACCCGGGGGGAGCCCGATGAGGTCGATCATCGGGACCGGGAATGACTATAGAGTAGCCCGCTGCTGTTATGAGCGAACTGAGAAGAATAGTGTGTGTTGGGGTGGCTTTGGTGGCAGAGAAAACGTTTTGGACAGTTTTCTTGCGAGATCGAGTAGGAGGAGAGGAAAGTGTTTTTCGGCCAGAAGAAGAAGCTTTGGGAACGGGCGAATCAGAGGCAGTTCGTAGAGGAAATTCCTCAAAACCCTCCTCGGATTCACTCTCGTCCCTTAGGATATGTAAAGAAGAAGAAGCCATGAATGTGAAACAAGGAAGAAGAGAAGTACCTGGGTTTCGATTTTGGGGTGAAACTTTGAAAATTTCGAAGGAGGAGAATTCTTGCTTAAGAAAAGAGGAGTGAATTTTTACAGAAGAGGTTTTGCGAAAATGAAGAAGGGGTATATATAGGCGAAAATCCTTGATTTTGGGGGGAAATCGAAAAGTCACAAGATCTCAGCCGTCGGAGCAGTTCAATCCAACGGTGAAGGCGAAAAGTCGCAAATCCGACCGTTAGATACAGTTCGATCCAACGGCGGCAACAAGTTAAATCTTATCTGTTGGATGCAGATCGATCGAAGGGCGAACATGAAAAGGCACTTTAAGGATGCAGAAACGATCTTAGCCGTGGAATGCAGTTCGATCCGACGGTGAGAATCAGTTGGCGCCTAGGGATTAACATAAACTGACAAGTCTGATCTTAGCCGTCAGATGTAGTTCGATCGAACGGCAGAGATGAAAAGGCGCCTCGGGATGGAGGAAAACGTCGCAGGCGGATGATGGATGAGACACGATGCTTCATGAAGAAGCTTCATAGTTGGCAATAATGCGAACTGTGTTATTGCATGAGCACAGTTCGCACTCTAAAGGGGGGAGTACTGATGTGGTCGAACTAACCACATTCAAACTACCCCGAAAACCCGACCCGGAATTGAAGGCCAATCGGCGCGAACAGAATGAAGAAATAATAAGAGATCGTGTGAGCGAACAGATATGTTCGGCGTGCCGAGCGAACTGATCCAAATCACAGGCAAGAATGTCGAGCTGAGAGGTGAAATGCCGAACTAAGACGGACGAACTAATTCGAAATTTGAGATAACTCCCACGATCGCGAGAATCTCGCCACTTTCCAAGTTTTTAGGAGAAATCCCAACTGCCACATCCCACTCCCAAGAAATCACGTCTCTTTCAGGGAGTATATATATATCTTTTATTTTTCTATTTGCACACACAATCACAATTTTCACACATTGAGTATTATCAAAATCGAGAGGAATATTTTTGTGAGATTACTGACTTGAGCGTCGGAGTCCCTTCACCGGGAAAAACCCCCGGTGTTCTTTGTTTTGCAGGTTTCTTTGATTGGAAAATTCAAGCTAACGTCGGAGAATTCCAATTTGGCATCGGAGAATTTCGAACGACGCCGGAATAGTAAAGAATCGAAGTTAGGACTAATCACATTCTAATTTTGGAATTGAAATTCATTTCCAAATTTATAATGAAATTGTCTACGTATCCTTAATTTATAAAATTAAGAAATCAAAGCCCACATAGTTCTCTTACCTCAACTTACCTTCTTCAATAATCATCGAAGTTGGTTGGTGTGCCCCCGGAGGATGATGTTTCGAGCCGTAGCCAAACAAATCGGGACCACTGTCGTCCAATGCCTTGGAATCGAGTTGTTGTTGACGTTCGGCAGCTTTGCATTAATCATCAAGGAGTATGATGTTTTGCACATTCTCCTTGGCCAAGTTTGCTCGTCTCGGAGCCAATGTGTGGCCAGCAATGATAAATGCATGTTCAACCGAAACCGTCGAGGTGGGACTTGCAAAAAGTTTCTTAGCAATAATGGTTAAAATATGATACATGGTGGTCCTTCGTGACCACCACTTCAATAAATCTAAAGGGTTCTCAAAAGCAATTGATTCAAAAGTTCATGACACCTAAATAATTATCTAATTCTTGTGAAGGGTTACTACTTCTAGCTCGTTTTTGTGTTCTAATGTCATAAAAGTTATAAAATTGACTAAGGGTCGGTCCAAAGGTAGATGAAGAAGATGAAGAAGATGAAGAACTACTAAATTCTACATTTTGTGGAGCACCTACATTTTCACTACTACTAGCTAGATTCACCACTATGTATTGTTTTGTATTCTCTAAATAAATCATACAAATATCATTTAGCGCTAGCAACTACTTCCCTAGGATTAGACACATAATCTACTTCATCATATTCGTTTATTAGTTCATGTGGAAATAATACATTATAATACATAGTTAATAATTCTTCTAAGCCATCTTCTCTAATCCTAGCTAGGATCTAATAATTTAGCACACAAAAAGATAGGGGGTATTTCATGAAAATATTTTTACCATTTTGATCTCATCAAAATAAGTACATTGCACAAAGATTCATCATCACAATAAGCATTAAAAATTAAAGCAATTTTCACACATTGATCTAATGCTAGGAGAAGTGGGATAATAATATCTACTAATGTCCTTAGTTGCTTCTTCAAAAACTTTTAACATTTCTATCAAGTTTGTGCAAGAATCTCATGTCTCACTATGTAACATATAATCATGATCACCCATTTCCAACAAAAAAACACATAAAAGTTCTTTATAGTCATAAGTATCTTGAAGCATATAATATGTAGAGTTCCACCTTGTCTCAACATCTCTAACAAATTTTCTAACTTCCATACCATTATCCTTACAAAACCTAGCCCATTGTTAACGTCTATTAACGGAAGAAGTTAAAAAATTAATTGCTTTTCTAATTTTGACAAAATCTTTCTCTACAATTTTTAAATCATCTTGCACACATAAGTTAAAAATGTGAGTCATGCAACGGGTACGGAAAAATATACCATTTATTGGAGGTTTACAAAATTCCATAAGGGTAGGTATGCTAGCGGTATTACTTGACGCATTATCAAAGACTATGTAAAAAATTCTAGTTAAAATTCCATAATCATTTAAAACTTTAATAATTACTTGAGAAATATGAAGTCCAGATGCTTTCAAATCAAATTGTAAAAAAGCAATTAAACATTTTTTATGATCCCATGCATTATCAATCCAATGACAAGTAATACCCATATAATTATTAAATTTGTAAGGATCCTTCCAACAATCACAACAAATAGAAAAGTTTGTTTTAAGTTGAGCTAACTCTTGTATTAACTGATATTTAAATTCAGCAACTCTTTTACTAATATCACGTGTTTGAGTGTTCCTAGATATAACTCTAGCAGGCGGTTGCAAATACTTATTAATATGATTTTCATAGGTGTTATCGCATGGATATCCTAGTGGAAGATGTTTCATGACAATCAAATCACAATTTCCTTTTCTCCATTCTAATTGACTAATTGAGAAAATGCCACTTCGAAGTGATGATGCGGCTCTAGTTGTTGAAGTGGTTTGAGTAGGGATTCTTCTTGTGCACTTTCTTGTGTTGTAGGAGGCGGCGACATCTCATCTTCACTTTCGGCTAAGGTGGCTTGGATTTCGGGGCCTAAATCCACATCTTCACCCAACCATTCACCAATGTAATTAACATCATCTCGTGGAGGAGGCATGAGAGTTTTACCCTTCCCACAAGATGTAGACGATGATCCTCTTTGAGGCATATTTGATAAAAAAAAAAAAAAAAGTAAAAGAAGTAGAAATGTAGGAGGTAGAAGAAAGGTAGGAAATAAGAAATGTAGAAGTAGAAATGTAGAAGTACAAAGTAGAACTACAATTTGATCTATAAGCTATGAATTAGAACAAAAAATTATTAACTAGCAACTTGAATTTTGCTAGAATTGCAAGAATTGAGAGAGATTAAGCAAGAGAGAGGTGTGAAAAATACAACAATTCAACCCTCTATTTATAGATTTCAAAAAAAAAAAAAATCAAATAGGGACTCTCCGGTTCGAACCGCCGGTTCCGGTTCGGTTAAACCGGCGGTTCGGTCCGGTTAGGAGATCTCGGTCGTTGATCTCGGCCGTTAAATTTGAAAATATCAAAAACTAGCGGTTCGGTCCGGTTCCTGTTGAACCGGTTTCCAAAGGCTACTTGGCTTTGAACGTGGGCCATCCACGTGGCATCTTTGAATATTAAAAAAAATTGCATAAACCGGCGGTTTAACCGAACCTAAACTAGTGATTCGAACCGCCGGTTAAACCACCGATTTTCCGGTTATAAAAATGATGAACCATAACCTAACCGTATACATACGGTTTTCAGTTACGGTTCGGAACCGGAACCGCCGGTTCAAACCGGCCCGGTTCCGATTTTTCGAACCGGATGGGCATGTTTAACAGGATCATTTTTACCCATTACCAAAACTCATTTTCACAAATTTGTATGTGAAATGTAAATTATGAATGGCGGTGTAACTCATCTCACATAAAATGATCCGTGAAATGATCTCACAATAAACTTATTCTATTTATATATTGGATAAAATGCATCAAAACTTGATATAATATAAAGATTCTGCAGTGTTAAAAGAAATACACTAATAAATGTTTTACGCTTTTTCCTTAAAATATCATTATATATATAAAAGCAGGATATTCTGTCAAAAATAACTGTAATAAATTATCTACTTATTAAATAATTACTATTTTAAGAAACCTATTAATTGCTTTCATATTGTATTTATTGTAAGAAACTTAATACAAATAAATAAATACAAATAAACATGCTATTGTATTTTAAGAAACTCAATACAAATAAAAATAGATAAACCTATTTATTGTATTTTAAGAAATTCAATACAAATAAATAAGTATTTAATTTAAGAAATCAGTTATGATACTCAATTTAGTATTTATTGTATAGAAATTTCAAATAAAAAAATAAATACATAAATAACACTCATATAACATAAATGTCACACTCAATTTTGACCTATATTTCCTTGATATTTATTTTATGAATATCGATCACACTTATATAACATAAATGTCACACTTATATATATAACATAAAGGTATCAGTGTGAAGCGAAAAAAAATCATGATTTGCGATTGGACAAAAAAATTAAGATTTGGGTTGCAAAGTGAAAAAAATTAATTCATTTGCCGGAAAAATAACCGGAAATTTTGCAATCGGCAAAATCACATAAAGACTAGGTGACAATCTTAAAAAAAAAAAAACAAATTAGATTGCAATTTTAAAAAAGTTGATAGCTGGGGTTGTTTTTTATAATCTACCCTATTTTAAATCAATTTTAAATATATAATATATAAAATCAATCATTATTTAATGATCTTAAATTTCATATTCATATAAAATTTATCAAACTGAAATATGGAAATGTATGTGTGTGGGCTTCAATGATTTTTCATTTTTAAATGTTTTTATGATATATGATATTAATTTATAGTAAATTAATATTAAAATGTAGAAATAAAAAAAATATTATAGGTGTACCTAATAGATTACACATATAAAACATATCAAATAGAAAAAATTAGATTAAAATTATTATTGCAAGTTAACCAACTTATTCGTTTGAAATATACAAATATTTTATTTTATCTTTCTTATTTTATATTTATTTGTTGTCAAATTTTATTTATATTTATATTCTGATTAATTGAGCCTTGAGGTGACATAAGTGATTGGACATAGGTAATTTTTCTGGTTTTTCACAAATTAAAATTTCATCATTCTTAGTCCCTGATATATTGACTTATCAATCTTATAATTATTATTCATAAATTTTTTATTCAAAATGTGTAGATTAAGTCCAATTTTGAATTGTTTAATTTAAATAGATAGTAAGAGAGATTTTCATGTATTTGATAAGCTGATATAATTTTTTATTTGATTTAAAATAAATGAGTTATATGTGGCGTTGAACCCAAAAAAATTATTAAAATACGTGTGTATTTATAGTTATAAATGCCAATAAAATATAAATTTATTTATTTCAATACTTAAATCATAACGTTTCTAATACATATAACTTATTTTTAGATATTAAATTTATTTTTTAAAATTTCCGATCATTTTTTTTATTTGTTTTTTGAATCCATAGATTAATATATTACTTTATATATTTCAAATTTCTAATATTTTCGAATATAATTATTTATAATGACTAAATTTAAAGTTAAAATACCTAGCTTTATACTAATACAAATTAAAAGAGTATCAATATATTTTTGTTAAAATAATAATCATTACATTTTATATGTTATTATATATTTTTTAATAATTATATATAACGCATTGTGCAACGCACAGGTACATTACTAGTTAAAGTTTAACAACAATTGGGATTTACCATATATTTTGTATTTTGTAATTCAAGTATATCATATTTTTTCCCGCCCTTTTCAATGTATATGATATTTTCCCTCTTTTAACCATTTCAATTTGATTATATTATTCATTAATTTCTTGAACTCTTTTATTTTTAATATTAATTTATCTAATTATTTTGTATTTATTTTACAACATTGACGTTTTTTTCTCCTAATTTAATTGGATTTTTAAATTATTTTAACTAACTTCTTATTTAATTAATTTTCATAAAAATTAGAACTTATTCCACAAATTCCTAAAATAATCTTATGGTTAAGTTTTTTGTATTTTTCAGATTTTAGTTGCTTTATTCTATTATATTAACAATTTCTATATTTGTATTCTGTGTGACAAATCTTTGGCCTAAAAACCTATACTATTTATTTTGAGATGGCGAATAATGAGAAAGTCCCTGGGCCCACAGAACTCATTCCTGATACTGCCAACATTAAATATGGTAATTAATTAATTAGTAGAAACATTAAATTGTCATTATGGAATAGTATTTAATTAGGGCCTCTAATTTAATTAATTTGTAAGTTGTAACTTCCAATTTTAGTGGAGTGAATGATATGGTGATTGGTGAGTTACTGAGTTCATCATCTGCTACTAATACTTCGTCAGTTACTATATACTAGTATACACACTACACTAATAATTTATTGATACTTTACTTTTATTTTGAATTACGTTACTTCAAATAGTATAATTGCTTTTAAACTAAAGTAATTTATCTAGAATTTGATATATTTTACTTTTAATTAAAACAATAACACTCCCTTTTTATTTAAAATTATTTAATGTGCGTAGTAAATATAATGAGTATTATTCAATCAATATTACAAGTACCAAGTAAGTTTTATAGATTTAAGGTGTAAGAATATGCAAAGTATTAATTCTCTGATCCAAACAGCTAAAATTTATCAATTAAACCTTACAATTCTTAATCATATCTTATTATGAATAATATAGAATTCACAATTTAATATTTTATCCCTTTTTTTGTTTTTAATACATATGACATTCATCAATCATACTTTTCGAAGCATCATTAAAAAATATTTAAATTTATTATGTGTTATAAAATGTCAAATATAGTCTTACTCTATAAGTTTATGAATGAATATTAAGGCCTGTATTGATATTAACTCACCTTTCAAATCCTATATTCATAAATTAATACTCCTAGACTGGGAAGTTGAAAAGAAGATGATTCTTTTTTTTCTTTTTCTTTTTTTTTTGTTCCAACTAAAAATAATAATAATAATAACTCCTAACTAATCCAAATATGTTTAGCAAGATCCATTCTTGCACCAAGTAATAATAATAAAACCCTCAATTTTAATTAACGAATAGTAAGAAAAGAAAAAAGAAGAAGGGATATTTAGAAAAATAATTTTGGCTTAAAATAACGTGGCACATTAATTTATTTATATATTGGCTAGTGCACCTATTTAAATTAGCTAGTAATAGATCAATGATCCAAATTCGAAACACGAA
Source organism: Scutellaria baicalensis (assembly GCA_005771605.1). NCBI lineage: Eukaryota > Viridiplantae > Streptophyta > Magnoliopsida > Lamiales > Lamiaceae > Scutellaria > Scutellaria baicalensis. The sequence continues at coordinate 7,605,953 of CM016727.1, read as the reverse complement.
AAAGATAAACCGATCCACGAATCATTAAATCAAAGTGTCAGATTCAGAGCAATTATTGCAAATTCCCCACGATTCTATCTTCATTTACGCCTTTTATTTATTGCGTTACGCAACTAATCAGTAATTACCCTTTTTTTTTTTTTTTCATATATATACACTAATTTTGCTCCTATTTTTTTAAAATTAATCGATTCAAAAGAATACAGTATTCTCTTCTTTGCGTTGTCCGAAAAATTTAAAATCATTGCGTTTCTCTTGTTAAAAATAATTTTAAAAAAAAAAAACTTTGGTATTGGATAAGCGTGGGTTGAAGAGATAAAAAGACTACGAAATGATTCTAATTATAAAATCGCCCCAATTATTTCCATTTTTTTTACATATATGGTTTTAGTAGGTTTTTAATAAGCAGTTCTACGTTATATTCAAGTCTAGACTTTTTTTTAAAAGAGATGTTCAAAATGCCATATCATATTTAATTGTTTTACAGAATTTCAAAATATCTGAAATTAGATTTGATGTGAATAAGTTTTACAGAAATTGAGTAATCGAGATGATATGATTAGCTGTCATTTGTTATGGGTCATATTAATGGTTTTTTGTAATGAACATATATTGTTAATTATGTAAGAATAGTTAGTACTACTTTTTATGTTTTTTTCAATTTAAAGATAATGGTGTGATATATCTGAGGTTAAATTCATTTTAGTTCCGTTTTAGGACAAAAAGTCCTGCTAATTTAACTCAGGCACAAAATGTCTTGGAAATTCTAGTGAAGAAACGACTACTAGATAATATACACACATATATATAACGGACTATAATTGATTTTTCAAAAACTAAAAGGACTAGTTTTGACATTTAATTTGTTTTATAACAGGATGTAAATGAATTTAGTTACGTGATATATTTTGATAGAGTGATATTATTATGTTTTACGGAAGTTCAATTTGAATTAATGAATTAATTTGATAATATAAATTGATTAAATATTAGAGATAACTTAAGTGTTTTTTAAGACTTATAAAGTTAAGTAGAGATTTGTGATTTATTTCTAATGAACCTATATATGTGTAGAAAAGCTTAGCCTTAATCCAACTTTCCAACTTCAATTCGATCATCCCTATATTTCTAACTGAAACCATTTTGTCACCTTAATTAAATTGGTAGTATGATTGTGATTTGACACTAATTAATTTGTTTAAATATTTTATATTTAATACAAATATTTATTTGAATTAATTAATTAATTTTACATGCATGGTATAAACATTTCAATTAAGTTTGCTCATTAAGTTTGCTCGTTGTGATATATATCAATCTTAATTCGAACTATCTGAAAAGAATACATTCATGTCATTAAATATTAAAGTCCAGTATTGCAAAACTTCCAAAATTTGTCACAACCAATAATCATTTTCCAAGGTTAAAAATAGTACTCTTAGTAAATTCAAGAGTATTTATGTATCTATATTAAAGTAATAATTAAGAGGGGAAAAATCAATTTTAATCCACTTAGAAGGCTACTGTCCATTTTACGTCCACTATGGAAGCTAAATTCAATTTTAGTTCACTTGGGTCAAAATTCATCACTATTTGGTCCAATTTCCGCCGGAAAACGGGTTTCGTCGGCGATTGTAGTTCAACCGTCGTCAGAATTTTTTAAACGCCTATGTGGCACTTTCGGAGCCCACGTGGACCAATAATTATTATCTGAGTCAACTTTATATATATATAAAAAAAATTTGTAGAAAAAAAAAAAAACAGCCAAAAGGTCTTCTTCCCCAAGCCCCCGCCCCCCTGCAACTCCACCGTCTTCTCCCCCAACCAAAATTCCCCCACCACTTCCTCCGGTGGCGGTGCTCCCTAGACTCCCCTCTCTCCGTTGCCAAGACCTCATTCTTTGCCTTTTTCTCCATACCTCTCTCTCTTTCTCTTGTGCGTGGCCGTGTCTGGGTTCGGCGCCGCCGTGAGCAGCGGCGCAGCGTGTGTACGGTGTGATGGGTGTGTGTGGTGTGTGTTTTGTTGCTGTTGGGAGTTGGGTGAAACGGGAAGGCGCCGCCACATCGGGCGGCACCGTGTCGGGTGCGGGGGAAGGGTGTGAGTGGTCGCCGGCAGTGTCGCGGCAGCCAGGGAGAAGGAGGAAGCGACTGCGCAGGGGGAGAAAGGGGGCTGTTTTTTTTTTAATTATTTTTTTTGATTAATTTATATATATGGTTGACTAGGATAATTTTGATTGGTCGAGAATATTATCCACATGGGATCCAGCGTGCCACATAGGCGGTCTAAAAAATCCGGGGGCTGTTGAACTACAATTGCCAGTGAAACCCGTTTTCCGGCGGAAATTAGACCAAATAGTGACGAATTTTGTACCAAGTGGACTAAAATTGAATTTAGCTTCTATAGTGGACGTAAAATGGACAGTAACCTCCTAAGTTGGCTAAAATTGAATTTTCCCCATTAAGAGGGACACATATCGTGGTCATTTGTTTATTCCTATTTCCTACTCAAAATTTTAATTTAACTTTAATTTCAATTTCATTGAATTCATTTAATATTTCTAACTTATAATAATCAAATATTTAATGAGATAATGTTAATAGAAAAATAAAAGGTTAACAATGATAATTGCCAACAAAATTGTAAAAAAAAAAAATTAATAATTAATTGAAGTTGATTGTTTTGCGGTTGCACCCATGCAACGATAATTGAAATGTTTTGAATAACTAAATTTAATTTACGTACTAGTTAAGTTAAAAATTAATAATAGATAAATAAAATTTTTGATTTTTAATTAGTATTATTAAATTGTATATTTGTATGATACACAGGTCTTATACTAGTTTAATTATTATTATTTTATATATATATATATATATATATATAAAAGATGAACGAATTATTTTTTCTGATGAACCAAATTTGATTGCAATTTTACTTTCGAATCCTCACATTTCAATAAGTTTTATTGACCGATGGAACAAAACTGTTTCAATTAAAATTGAATGGGCAAAATATTCAAACTTAACTAATGAAGGTGCATAAAATGACCAAAATTCATGATGAGTTTTGGAGAAAAATGTAAATATTGAAATCAAATACAAATGACCAATTTTAATTTTAATAAATTGAAGGAATTGAATATATCTTCCACTAGCTTTAATAAACAAGTAAAGACTCCCACAACATAACTAAAAAATAATGGAAGGGATTTTGGGTGAATTTTTACCTTTTTCTCGTTTTTATATTTTTTCTTTTTTCATTTACTCGATCATATATAGAACTATACGGGTCTATCATTTTAGTGAATCAAAATTGCCCAACAACTGGTGCTGATCATTGGGCCAACAAAGAATCTAGATCCTAATGGAAGAGGAGTACTATAAATCATACTTAAGGCGATGAAGCAATGTGATCAGATTGAATTCTGAAACAACAAAAATCTCTATTGATCTAACCTCAAAACTGAATGACCATTTTTGACATATCCCATGATTTAGCAACGTCGAGGGAGTCTTTTATTTGAAGGACCCAATTGTTATCTCCAATATTTATGGTAATTAAGCCTAGAAATCTATTATAAAAAATAAAGACGATTAAAGGTAGCTAATACCTTAATTATGGTCCTTACCTCTAATCCACACGAGATGTACGTTTTGTTATGTCTCCTATTTCAAAATATCACAACATACGACACGTGTATTCGATTATATCAGTATTTAATTAACACATGATGCGTACTTTGAAACACAAGATATAACATTTGAATATATCAGAAGATCCAATCCGATCCATCTCAAATCATATCCAATCCAATACTTGTAAGAAAAGGAAAAAGAAAATAGAAGTAATAATTGTTTAGTAGTAGTAGAAGATATGATGTACATGCATACACGGGTGGATGGACGTTTAATCCATGAGACGGCGCACGATTATTTTTGCAGTAAATAATAATTATTACATTCAAACCTTTTATTTACTTTTTACCCTCCATATATATATATATATATATATATATATATATATATTCCCACCACCACCACCACTCTCATTACCCAATCCATTTATACCATTTCTCACTAGTTATTATACTTCCAAAAAACATAAAACAAGGACTTCATTTCTTTTTCGAAGATGGAAATTTCTCAATCATCTCTAAACATTGGATGGTCAAACTATCCAGTAAATACCAAAGAAGAATTTGATCAAGAACATTTCTCATTTGATTATCCATCTCATGAACTTTCCCCACTTGATGTCAGGTGATATGCTCATGGATTTGTCATCATTTATATATTGTTTTCGTTTTTGCATGGATTAATTCTTGATGGGGTTGAATGATCAGTGGAGTTCTTGGATGTTCTGGCTTGGATTTTCATCATGATCAAGTTGGCATGCAAGATGCAGTTCTTGATGTTGTTCCACTCTCAATACTAAATGACCCTTTTTATCAGACTCTTGATCTTCCACAGAATCACATTTTTGTTCCAGGTAAATCTTGATCATGTTTTCAACGAGAATATTGAAGTGGGAAAACTCTATTTGTGTCTGATTTCATTTCTGACAGACATGATTTGTTGGTGCAGAGGTTTTCTACTGCAATGAGGGTTTGCTAGGGTTTTGGGATGAAATGGGGACAGGATTTAATGTTCAATCAGAAGAGGAGCAGTTGCTTATGGATTACAACGTTAGTGGTGGGGCAAGCATTGATCATGAGAAATTTAGCATGGAAGAGAAGAAAAAGGGAGTAACAAGACCTTTTTCTCAAGTAGAAGAAAATAGTAGCACAAATTCGAAGAAATTGTCGAGGGAAATGATCTCACAATATTTCTACATGCCAATTACACAGGCTGCAAGAGAACTCAACGTTGGATTGACCCTTTTGAAGAAAAGATGTAGGGAATTGGGAATTCAAAGATGGCCACACAGAAAGCTCATGAGCCTCAAAACCCTAATCAAGAATGTCCAGGCATTCTCTCTCTCTCTCTCTCTCTCTCTCTCTCTCTCTCTCTTATTTTCTGATGTCTGGGGTTGGACAGGAATTTGGGAAGGAAGATGAAGTAGGCAAGATGAAGGAATCTTTGGAGATTTTGGAGCAAGAGAAGAAACTATTGGAAGAGATTCCAGATATGCAATTAGACGAGAAAACGAAGAGATTAAGACAAGCTTTTTTCAAGGCCAATTACAAGAAGAGAAAGTTGATGGGAATGATTAGTGATTCATCTTCATCAACTTCAGCATCTGCGACTAGTAATGAACCACCAAAACCTGATCATAATATTGCTGATATTGAATATGATGATGAGTTCAAGTATTTCTTCTCTGAGTGCTTCTCTTCTACTTCAACTGACATAATGCTTTAGATCTGCTCCAATTTCTGCCGTGCAATTTAGTTTTGTACGCATGTGAATCTGATTTAGGATTATCAATGTTATCGTATATATATTGTGTCTATTATGTTTCTTATTCATCTCTTCGTTTGGATATATTAGCTTTTCTTTCACATGTCATTATCATACAAATCAAACCAGTTTTTAGGTTATTTGATTATTACAAACATAAGAAAAATGCAATTGGTTTGCTCAATAACGTAAAATTTAAGTAATTAACGGCCTTGAATAAAGTACTGATCATCACAAGAGAGAAGATGACAAGACACTTCTCATTTAATTGGATTTAGGGTTTAAGTTTTAAATTGGATTTCAAATCTTACACATGTTATCTTTCAAAATGATATATCGTATGATGTTTCACAAGGCCTTAATTAACATACATGTTTTAAATATATTGGTATAAGATGATAATAATATTAGTAAGGGAAAATCTCTAGTTAATTGAATCCAGTAAAACACGAATAGATTTTATGTTCGATTTTAAATCCAAATGCATTGATATTATAAAGTTAATGAAATATTTGTGTATCTTGTAGAACATTCACTGCAGTTTTTAATTTGGAGACAAAAAAGATGAATTTCATGTTCAAATTACAGAGTACACTGCACCCAAAATATTAGAATCAGTTCATAGAGCCACACAAAGGACACAACAATAAATTTTACAACACCAGATACTTATTTTCTTTGTAAAATGAGCATTTCAATATACCAAAAAAAAAAAAAAAGGAGGGAGGGAAACAAGATTTACTAATAAGGGAGGATTTCCAAAATACCCATTTTCATAAGCCAAGGAATTTTTTTACCCATTTTTAAAAAAATAACTTTTTTACCCAATTTTTAAAGTGAAATCTCCATAATACCCTTAATTTTAGTTATACTAGGTTTGAACCCATGCGATGCACGAGCTTTATTTAATACTTATCTTATTTTTATGTTAAAGTAGTATTATTTTTTATATGTTAACAAATTTTTTTATAAGTGTGACATTTTCTATTTATCCTTAAAATAATATTTCATATTGTTTTTTTTTTTTCATTTGTTCTTTAGCATAAACTTGTTAATATGATTTTTTTTATATGTGTTTTAACTGTAACATTAAGTATTTTCATATCTTTTTGTAAAAAGTGTATAATACATCTCATTTTTATGGCTCGAAGACATATATTTTGTTCAAATTTTATCTTTAAATGCACTCATTAATTGCTTTACATATTGGTTTCCTTTGTAAATTTTTTTTGTTGTTTTGTTTTTATTAATTTTAACCAATTGTTATATTTGTTGTTATAAAGTTTTAATATAATTTCCTAATTGTTTAAGGGGTGTTTCGACTGGATGTGCACATCCGGATTTTGGATGATCAATATCCTAATTATGTTATTTATTTTGTTAAATTCTAGAATTCTAATTTTTTTTCTACTTTATCCATTTTCTTGAAATTTTAAAAACATTTGTTTTCTTTTTTCAAAATAAAATAATAGGACATCATCTATTTTTCCTATAGTTCCTGATATGATATGATAAATTAATTATAATCTTACTTTCTAAAATCTCTTAACAAACTCAAACTTATCAAATTCCATCATTTTCACAATATACTTTCAAACTTGCAAAATCTACTTATGTCTAACCCAAACATATCCTAATTTTTTTAGCACCTATTTTTGTTAATGTCAAAGTTTGAACTATCTTAAATGCTCTTTTTGTAAAATATTAGTAATTTCAATATTTCCATATTATCTTTTTTTTTCTTCAATCCTACAAATAAATTTCTTTCTAAAGTTATTTTTTAATCTGAACTATCCTAAATGTTCTTTTGTAAAGTATTACTATCTTCAAACATCTTTTTTATTTATTTGTTTTAATTCAATGAAAAATAGTTGTATATTTACTCTTCAAAAAAAGATTGTTTTTTTTTTAGCATAAGAATTTCATTTTATAAAGGTTTATGTAACATTGTTGTGTACTTTTTGTTTTCTTTTTATAAGAATTTCATATTATATAGGCTAATGTAACCTTCTTGTTTACTTTTTTTTTTTTCCCTTTCAAATTGAAATGTTGGACAAATAATTATTCAAATTTGGAAGCAAATGATTCATATAGTGAAAAACAATACAACATTAGCAAACATTAGTAACTTACATATTTATTTTTTGTTGAGTAGTGAGGTGAGTATTTAATTGATATTAATGTTTTTATATTTGACAAATAAAATATATTTTAAGAAGGGACACTTGGCATGCTTGTAGAGCTCCACGTGTTATCACTTGAGAGTGTCAAACTACACTTATGTATATATAATTTACATAAGAAAAGAATCTAAGAGACTCTACTCATGTCCAGAAACTCTACTCGCGTCCAGGAAACTCGACTCGTGTCCAGAAACTCTACTCCCGTCTACCTTTCAGATAAGGTTCAACATATCATGAACACAAAATATAATATTGTGTTCACGATATGCTGATATCGTGTTCATGATATGCTGATATGTTGATATTGTGTTCACGATATGCTGATATCGTGTTCATGATATGCTGATATCGTGTTCACAATGTGCTGATATTGTGTTCACGATATGCTGATATCGTGTTCATGATATGCTGATATACTGATATTGTGTTCACGATATGCTGATATCATGTTCATGATATGCTGATATCGTGTTCACAATATGCTGATATGATATCAGAGGTATTTCCACTTTATGTAAATATACTTAAGTTGAGGGCATTATTGATATTTCGTCCAAAAAATGGGTAAAAAAGTACATCTTTTAAAAAATGGGTAAAAAACTTCCTTGACATACAAAAATGGGTAAACGGAGGTATTTCCACTATTAATAAAGTGCAAAACTGGAAATGTCTATTTATTATAAATAAATTCGAAATAGATGGCCGATAAGCTACTTAAAATTTTGAAACGAACAAATTACCATAAATTTTATAGTTCAAGTGGTATTTCACCTTTATAAAGGTATAAATTTTGTGACAATCAGGGTCACAAAATAAGGTTGGTTCACCTTTCGCAATTCTGGTCTTCACCTCTAGCTAATCGAGAGCTTCGACCAAAAGCCTTGAAGTGAAGAACAGAATTAAGCTCGATCAGTCAGATCAGATTAAGCCTCTCGTTTTAATCCTCACTAGTACTGTTAGCTCTTCCACTTCATTAATGTGGAAGTTATAGAAGGTTCTGTCTTCAACGACAACAGGGGTAACATAGTAATTCCACCAATCACCGCGGCGTTTTTCTGGTTTTCTTCTGAGCATATTAAGTATTTGGTCTAACAGGATGCTAGAGGCCCAATATCCCAGCAGAAGCCCCATGAAAAGATCTTTAACTGCTCTGTTTGTGATAATTTTCATCCACAACACACAAAGTTAGCTGCTTTAGGGCCAATAAAACTGATCTTTATTAAGGTAGTTGTTATAGTTGAACTTGATGCTATATAAAGGCCTTTAATTGTAGTCCTTGAAATAGATATGATGATATGAATTAGATTTTCTATGCATGTTAAACAGCAAGTAATGTTGCCATGTATATCACCAGTTACATCAAAGAAATGAGGCAAGTCATGATACTTGGGACTTAATTAAATAACGGGAAAAACTCTTTTTTGGTCCCGTAAGGAGGCTGCTGTCCAATTTTGGTCCCGTTAAAAACCCAAAATCAAAATTAGTCCTGTTAAGTCGATTTCTGTCCAATTTTAGTCATTTTCCCACCGGAAAATTGACTTTCCGGCCATTTTGCAGTCCCTATCATCACCACCACCACCCGATTCATCATCCAAACTGCAAATCATGAAGGAATTCGACCAGCAGAAGGGCGGTGCCGAGTGGGAATCCTAGGGACGGCCGGGATCCTCCACCGTGAGAGAGCGGTGCGCCGCCGTGGTGTGGGCCCTCCATCGCTGCTTGATTTCGCTGTTATGTCGCTTGATTTTCCGAGTTCCCTCATTCAGGTGTGCTCAATTTGGGGTTTCTTTGATCTTTTTTAGGTTTTTTCATCTTTTTGGGAGTTTCTTCGAAACGGGGATTGATCGGGATCAATTTGGGAATTTAGGTTTTGTGTGTTTATGATTTTGTGTGTTTATGATTTTTTCATTTTCATTTTCATTTTCATTTCAATCTTTTTTTAAATCTTAGTTGGAATACATTTTATTGTAAAATAAATGTCACATGGGCTAACTAATGTCACATCAGCATTTTATCTTCGGAAAATTCTGATTGTCGGAGAGTGCATCTCACTCGTTGGAAAATGGTCGGAAAGTCGATTTTCCGGTGGAAAAAGGACTAAAATTGGACAGAAATCGACTTGACAGGACTAATTTTGATTTTGGGTTTTTAACGGGACCAAAATTGGACAGTAGCCTCCTTACGGGACCAAAAAAGAGTTTTTCCCATTAAATAACCAATATATATCAAACTAGTAATTATATATATCAAACTAGTAATTATTCTGGCCTTTACAGAATCATAGAAGGCCATAATCTAATCCAAATGCCTTTTTACATGTGATTTTGAAATTTCAGATAGGAAGTATAGATTTGATGCAAGTGAGTTAATTTGAAATAGGAGAGGCTCCCACGATCGATCTTCCTTCTATTGTCACCGAACATACACTCTTTCGCGCCGCCCCGAAGCAGCCACCTAAACACTTGGTCTCCTCTTCTTTGCAACCCATATGAGGAGTCTCTACGCTAAGGGTGGCTTGGAGATTCATGAGTTCATTTGGAGAAGGTTTGATGAACGAACAAAAACTTTTTATTAGAGTTTAATACTCATAATGCCCCTAACTTTACCCATTTTGTAAAATGGGACTTTTTTTTTTTTTTTCAGGCTGACAAATCAGGACTCTAACTTTCCGGACTTCGTGAATTTTGCCTAAATTGAGTCCGAATCGTCTAATTGGGCTCTAATTGCATGTGATATCGCGAATTTCGGACTTTTGAGCTAATTTTGCTGATGTAGCTATCTTTCAATATTTGTGTATTATTTATTGTACACGTGGATGCCAACTGGACATAAAAAGGTTGACGTGGAATAAAAATATCAAAATATAAAAAAAGATTAAAAAAAATATGAACTTTATAATAAAAAAATAAAAATAAATGAATAAAACAGAAAATATTAAAAACAGAGAAAAAAAATCTTATATTTATATAAAATTAGGGAACAAAAAATCGCGAAATATCGGCGATATATCGCCCAAAAATGATGTTCGATATAAAAACGGGGTGTTGTATTTTTTGGTCAAAATATCGCCGATATATCGGCGATATATCGATACATTTCGGTTCGCGTTTCGGTTTCGGTGAGATGAAGGAAGAAAAAGACGGTTTTTGTAGATATTTCGGCGATATATCGGCACATTTCATATGTCGGTAGAAATTCATGCAAATGCAATTTTTTTTTTCATGCATTTCGTATGATATAAACTTCAAATTATTTTTGGCCACAGAAAATATAATTATTGCACTCAAACATAGTGTTATTACATGCACTCTATAATAACAAAAAAAATGGATAGGAATCAATATATCAAGATTTGTTGTCTACAGTTCCACCAAAAAATTTGTCTATAAATTTCATCAAATATCATTGATAAATTTCATCAAATTTCATCAAATATTGTCTCCAATTTAGAATATGTTTGCTCCTTCAACAAATCGTGAACATGTTGTAGAAGGCAAATTTGAATGAGTAATATACTAATATTTAGACTTGAAAATTGAGAAAAATTACTCTTTGATATAATATTTAGACTTGAAAATTGATATGTTTCCTCCTTGATTTAAAATTATATCAAGGAGGAAACATATCAATTTTCAAGTCTAAATATTATATCAAAGAGCAAACATATCAATTTTCAAGTCTAAATATTAGTATATTACTCATTCAAATTTGCCTTCTACACCACGTTCAAGAATTGTTGGACATAAAAAAGAATCGTATATTTTGAGATCAAAAGGTTAGTGATTCAATTAGTATGTAGTTTTTGAAATAAAAAAGTTAATTATGCAATTATTATGTTGTATTTTGTTAAATTATTTGTAGAAGAATTTTAGTATGTATATTTTGATTTGGTATCAATATTGTTTAAATTAAGATGACTTGTCTCTCATTCATTTGAACCTCACAGTAGTTCATGCTATTATTAGTTCATAAATAAAATTTGTACAAAATTTCCCATATTATCATTGTATATATTAGTTTATCTCTCATTTTGTTGTCAATATATCATTTTATTTGAAATCTTAAGACCCAATTTAAATATATCATTTTATTTGAAATCTTAAGACCCAATTTATGTATTACTGTTAGTTATAACATTATCTCAATTACCAGATATATTTTCTAAGGCAAAAACTTATATACCCCTGGGGTACATAGGGACACGGGTCTAGGTGTTATATATATGCTCTTCAGGTGTTATGTTTTTTGGTGTTATAAATATACTCTACATGTATTATATGTATATAAGAGTATATATGTGATACTTGAAGAGTATATACATGATACCTATTGAGTATATATTTAACATCATATGATTGATTAATTTAGGGGCACCGTGTCCCTGGGGCACACAAGTGTTACTCATTTTCTAATTGTTTTACAATGTTTCCGTGATTTTTTTAAAATTACAGATATTTCCACCAAAACCAATATATGCACCGATATTTCCGTAAAATTAGCGTACCGCGAAACCGATATTTTCGTCCTTGTATATAATCAAAATAAAAATAAAACAGAAAAGCAAATTTGAAAATTCATCGTGTCTTCTGTTCATTATCTTCTTCCATCAAATATATCTGCAACTGTTCATTATCTTCTTCCATCACCTCCGACGATCGTCCTTTACTTTGCATCTGCCACAGTACTATTGCTGATCTCCTCACTCAAAACAGTAGCCACGTCGACTCCATTTTCACGCACGAGCACGCCGTCCATTTTCTGTTCGACGGCATGAATCCGACCCCATGCCCTACAGAAGTGTCAGAACGTGTATTGTGTGATGCGAGGAGAGAGAAAGAAGATCTGAGTTTTGAAAAGAAATATCTGAAATCTGTTATATCCTCACATGCATGGGTTTACATATATATACCCATGCATAATATCTAAACGACATCGTATTAAGTACAAAGCAAAACGACGCCGCACACACTTAACACAACAAACACGCACGCGCTTCTATTAGTAAAACATGACTTCTACTCTACTCCTTACAACCGAATTAATAGAAATTCAAATTGGATCAAGAGCCTCATGTTCATGACAATACCCCCTCCTTGTAATTGTCTTGCCCTCAAGACAACAAATATGGATATTTGGCTTGAACATCTTCATAAAACTCCCATGTAGCCTCCTCCTCAGGTAAATGTGCCCATTGAACTAGGAATTGTGTGGCTGGATCCTTTCCCCGTTTCACTAATCTTCTAGCTAAGATCTTGATTAGTTTCAAAAGAACTTTACCATCTTCATCAAATTCAGGCAAAGTGGTGGTAATGGAAGTAATAGGACCCACCTTTTTTGTGAGAATCGAAACATAGAACACAGGATGAACTTTGGCAGTTGATGGAAGTAGAAGTCTATAAACAGAAGGACCAATCTTAGTCTGAATCTGAAATGGCCCTGCACACTTTGGACTAAGTTTCCAAACTGGGCTCTTGTGTAAAGTTATTTGTCTATATGGTTTGAGTTTAAGATAAACCCAATCTCCAACTTGAAATACCTTATCACTTCTCTTCTTGTCAGCATAATACTTCATTCTCTCCTGAGCCTTCTTCAAAGCATCCTTAAGGCATTGCTGAGCCATCTGCTTATCCCTAAGAAGATCTGAAACCCCTTCTACAGTGGTAGAAAGATAAGGACCACTCATGAAAGAGATAGGCTTGAAACCATACAATGCTTCAAAAGGGCTAAAGTTTAGAGCAGTGTGATAGGAGATGTTATACCATAATTCAGCCATAGGAAGCCAAGAAGACCAATTCTTTGGATTAGCTCCACACATATACCACAAGTAAGTTTGTAAACACTGGTTGACTCTTTCAGTTTGGCCATCCGTTTGAGGATGATAGGTTGTGCTCAAATACTGCTCTACCCCAATCAGTTTAAGGAGATGCTGCCAGAATTGACTTGTGAAAATCTTGTCTCTATCAGAGACAATGTTGTGAGATAGACCATGGAGCTTATATATTGTATCCAAGAAAAAAGAAGCTAACTTGGAAGCAGTGAAGGGATGAGTAAGGGTAATGAAATGGCTGTACTTTGTAAATTTGTCAACAATCACCCATATAGTATCTTTATTGGCAGAGATAAGAAGCTGCTCAATGAAGTCCATTGAGATTTGGGTCCAAGCCTGATCTGGTACTAGCAAAGGTTGCAATAAGCCAGGATTGTGGACATTCTCATGTTTAGAAATCTGGCAGGTATGACATTCCTTGATATGTTGTAGCACTTGAGCCCTTACTCCAGGCCACTAGAATACATTAACTAATCTTTGGTAAGTGGCATTAACTCCAGAGTGTCCTTCTGCACTAGAATCATGCATATAGGTGATGATTTGCTCCCTTAAAGTACCATGACCGCCCACCAACAATTTGCCTTTGAACCTCAGTAATCCCTCTGAGTAGTTGTAATGAGATACATTAAATGGCATTGACACACATTCAACAATAATATTCTGAATCGCTGCATCATTTTGATAGCTGAGTATAAGTTCCTCCATCCACATTGGTCTGAATTTAGTGATAACTTGACATTCACCCCCTTCTGAATAGACTCTAGAGAGTGCATCAGCAACCTTATTGTCAACTCCCTTCTTAAACTCAATTGTGTAGTTAAATCCCAACAATTTAGTGAGGTATTTGTGTTGTAATGGAGTGGAGATTTTCTGTTCCAAGAGATATTTTAAGCTCTTCTGATCTGTCCTTATAGTGAAAGGAGCATGCAACAGATATGATCTCCACTTATCAACAGTCAATATGATTGCTAAAAACTCCTTTTCATATATAGACAGGCCCATGTTCTTTGCTCCCAATGCCTTGCTGAGGTATGCTAATGGATGGTGATCTTGCATCAATACTGCCCCCAACCCAGTGTAGTAGACATCAGTTTCCAAAATGAAGGGTTTACTGAAATCTGGGAGTGTAAGAACTGGAGCTGAAACCATAGCTTGCTTGAGATTAGAGAAAGCTTCCTCAGCTAAAGTGCTCCATAAGAATTTACCCTTCTTGGTTAAATCAGTAAGGGGTTTGGTTATGACCCCATAACCCTTGATAAACTTCCTGTAATATCCAGTTAAGCCCAAGAATCCCCTCAAAGCTTTAATAGTGGTTGGTTATGGCTAGAGGACCATAACTTTAATTTTCTCTGGATCAACTTTAACTCCTTGTCCACTGATTAAATGTCCAAGGTAATCCACCTCATATTTTCCAAAGAGACACTTGGACAGCTTAGCAAACAAGCTCTGTTGTGTGAGAGTGTTGAACACAGACCTCAAGTGAACTAAATGATCTTCCATACTTTTGCTGTAAATAAATATGTCATCAAAGAACACCAATACATAATCTCTCAGAAATTCACTGAAAACTTGATTCATTACTGCTTGAAAAGTTGCTGGAGCATTGGTTAGACCAAAAGGCATGACTATGAACTCATATAGCCCTGATGAAGTGACAAAAACAGTCTTGTGAATGTCCTCCTCAAACACCCTAATCTGATGGTAAACAGCTCTTAAATCAATCTTAGAAAAGATATGTGCTCCACTTAATTCATCCAGCAAGTCATCTATCAAAGGAATATGATAGCTATCCTTCACTGTAGCTGAGTTGAGCCTCCTGTAATCTACACAAAATCTCCAGCTTCCATCTTTTTTCTTCACCAATAATACAGGTGATGAGTATGGACTATTGTTTGGTCTGATTATGTCACTGCTCAACATCTCTTTCACCAGCTTCTCTATTTCTTGTCTCTGAAGTAATGGATACCTATAAACATGTTGCTTAATAGGTTCCACTCTTGGTTTAATGGGGATTTTATGATCCATACTTCTTGTAGGTGGTAACTCCTTAGGCATATCAAAAAGATGTGCATACTCTTTCAGCAAAGGATCAATCAACTGATGGTTAGTTTTCTTTGTTTCTTCATTCTGAGTTGTGATCAAACACAAATAGGCTGCTATATCTTGTTCTTCTCCCCTCACTTCTTTACTTAGCTGCTCTGCTAATATGAGGTTCATTTGAGAGTGGTGTTGGATACCCTTCAATTTAACTTCCTTGCCTATGATGTTAAATTGGACAGTATACTCTCTGAAATCCATAAGAATCTGGCCAAATTGACTTAGCAAATCCACTCCAATTACCATATCACAACCCCCTAGCCTGAGTAATCTCACTGGTGTGCTGAACTTACAGTCTCCCATCTCCCATTCAAATTGAGGACACCTTGAACTACACTCTACCTTGTTTCTATCAACAACTGTAACTATCCAATGAGTAATATACTCTATAACGCACCCCAACTTCTCTGCTGTTAGAGGATCTAGGAAGCTGTGAGTGCTTCCTGAATCAAGCAAGATGATCAATTCTTGCTTAGCGGATTTCCCCAACAGTTTGATAGTATCTGAGTGAGATTGTCCTGCTACTGCATTAAGAGATATTTGAGGTTCTTTCAAATCATCCTCAATTACTTCTAACTCCAATGTATCATCAGCTTGTTCCTCATCACCCTAAACTAGAATCAGATACAATTTTTTGCACTTGTGACCAATATGAAAGATCTCATCACATTTGAAACAAAGATTCTTATCCCTTCTAATCTTCATCTCTTCTGGTGTAAGTCTCATAATAGGTGGGATTTTAGGCTTCATCACTCCATTCTCAGCCTTAGCACTAGCACCAGAAGTTGGTTGGAAAGGTTTAGGAGTCATCCTTTGATTTTTGGTCAGCAAATGAACCAAATCTTAACTTTGAAGAGCTAATTGAATAGCAGCCAATAGGGTAACCGGTTTTTGAATGAACACAAACTTACTGATCTCCTCTTTCAATCCACCAATAAAATTTTCCATAAAATATTCTTCAGTTAAGGCTTTGTTACCCTCTCTCATCAATGCTCTTATCTCCTCAAAGTCATTAATGTATGATTGCACATTTTATGTTTGTCTTAACCGATTGAATTGAGCCACTAAACTTCCTCCAGTTGGATTCATAAACCGTTCCATAACAAGCTTAGTAAACTCATTCCATGATAGATTACCCCTCTCCTCTATATAATCCACAAACCAATGATCTGCAATTCCTTCCAAATTCATAGCAACTAGGCTGAGTTTATCATAATCTGCCATATCATAGTATGAGAAATACCTATAACATTTTTGAAGCCATATCCTCGGGTTATCTCCATTGAATTTAGGAAAATAGAGCTTAGGAAACTTTCCACCATTGATTCCCTGTCTCCCATTCATTCTAGTCATCGGTATAGGGATAATATTTCAGCATCATTCCTACCCGATCCCGATCCAATTGCCACAGATGAATTAGGAGAATGAATGGATTCCTTACCTTTACCCAACGATTGACTTTGCTGATCCTTCATGACATTCAATATTTGAGCCTTCAGCATTTCGCCCAAGCTATCCAGCTTCGATTCCAATCGTGTCTCCACTTGAGACTGAGCTTGTAGCACCGCTGCTTGTCCAGCCAATAGTTTAGTTACTTGTGACTCAAGTGCATCGATGTGTTGAGTGTGATTCTTCCCTACCATGGATACAGAGTTCGCGCAGCTGGCTCTGAGGCCAAATGTCAGAACGTGTATTGTGTGATGCGAGGAGAGAGAAAGAAGATCTGAGTTTTGAGAAGAAATATCTGAAATCTGTTATATCCTCGCATGCATGGGTTTACATATATATACCCATGTGTAATATCTAAACGACAACATATTAAGTACAAAGCAAAACGACGCCGCACACACTTAACACAACAAACACGCACACGCTTCTATTAGTAAAACATGACTTCTACTCTACTCCTTACAACCGAATAAACAGAAATTCAAATTGGATCAAGAGCCTCATGTTCATGACAGGAAGCGCCGCCCCTTCCCACCGACAATGGAAAATCCAAATCAAATTCCAGAAAATCTATTTCTCTTCTCTCTGTTCAAAATAGAAAGAAAGAAAGAGAAATAGACTCTAGTTAATTTGTCTTCTTCAATAGAAAGAAGCTTGTTAGTATTCAAACACCCAAATCTTGTTCCAAGATTTCAGAAATTAGGGTTGGGGAAATTGGAGAAATCTGGACGCAATTGTCCTTATTCGTAATGAGGATTTGTAGGGAGGATGGGTGGTTGCTGGAAGAAGTGGCGGCAGTGGCCGCAGGGGGCGACGGACATTGCGAGGGCGAAGGGGCAGCGATGGACGGCAGTGTTAATAAGGAATAACTGCTCGGCGTGTATGGAGTGGTGGAGAGGGAGGCCAAAGAATTCGAGATTGACGCCGAAGAAGATGCGACCATCGGAGTCAAGAGCGACGACGCCGACGTGGTAGTTGGATATGGCGGGCCGAGCTAAGGACTGAGCGGAGGGGCCAATGTGGGGGAGGAGGTGGATGAGGGATGGGAGATTCAGAGATTGAACAATGGATTCAGCGTTGGAGGCTTCTATTACAAATTGTGTTACAGTGGGTTAACGATGCTGATTCATTGTGTGTGTGAAAGAGAGAAATAGGTAATTGAAGGAGAGGAGAGAGAATGGTGACGGTGGCAGTGGCGGTGATCGACGGTTGTTGCTGGAGGAAGATGAAGTTTGCCTGAGATTTTTTTCTTTAATATTTAATTTTTAGAATATTGTTTAATTTTTCTATGTTTAATCTTATATGGCATGGTTACGTGTAAAATTAATGTCAACATGTATTTCACTTGTATTATCATGTTACACATGGGTAAAATTGGTCAAAATTGGCCTAAAAACAAGAAAATTACCAAATCACGTGCGATTCACGCGCTAATGGGTTAAACTCAATTTATTAATAAGGGTACAATAGTGTCTTCCTTGTTCAAAAGTGGTGTAAAACATCTTCTTTTTCTCAAAGTAGGTATGCCAAACATCATTTATTCACTTATGGAAAAATGATAGTTTTCCACTGTGTATCAAAATAAAATCAAAAACAAAAGAGTAAGTCTCTTGTGAATCAGGTGCATGGGTCGGATCGGGTCAGGGGGACCACACCCTCTTTTTTTTTTTTTCGCTCATGATTTTTGAAAAAAATCACATACCAATAGTATATGTTAGACATACCAATAGTATATGTTAGACATACCTTTAAGCTATGTTAAACATACCAGTTCTGCCCAGATTCCATGCCTTATCTTTTTTTGGCTTGATTTTTGAGTTTTGGCACATACCACTACGTTATGTTAGACATACATTTACGTTGTGTTAGACATACCTTTATGTATCTTAAACATACCTTTGTATATGTTAGACATACCTTTATATATAGTTAAGCATACATTTATATATGTTAGACATACCTTTGTATATAGTTAGACCTTAGTTAGACCTACCTACACATGGTTGGTCTAACTATACACAAAGGTTGGTTTAACTATACACAAAGGTTAGTCTATTTGAGCGAATTTTGGATGAGCTTCAGATCCATGCACCTGACTCATAAAAGTTTTTGTCAAAACAAAAACAATTGAATATAATAGTATGAAACAACAAATTAGAATGGAATCCAAGATTCAATTCCGTATAAAAGATATTCCATTAGGTCCGAAATAATCGTAACATAAATGACTCAAGCCATTACAATAAAATATTTGAGATAGCAATGAACTAGTCAAATGGAATAACTGAAGAGTCTTCTTTCTCGTACGTACATACAACATTAATTGGTCCAACAAACAAACTTATTACATAAATCCGGGTCGACCCGTTTAATTATAGGGTAAGCTTATCCATCTCCCTCCTTAGTGCATTCGCCCTCACCAAGCTCCCAATCGTGTTGAAGGCCAGCTTCAAATCATCGACCGGGTTACCGGGCACGACCCGTTTATACAAGTAGCTATCGAAGGTCATCTTCTGCACATACTCGTCGGCGCACATCTCCACGAACGCCTCCCTCGCCGGATTGGAGCGGTAGAACACCTTCTGCAAGATGTCCAGAACCTTGTACGTCGGCCAATATGTCTTGTCCCATTTTTCCAAGTACACTCTCAGATCGCTCTCCTCCACCATCCTCTTCCCCTTCTCCGACCCCTCCACGATCGCCTCCGCGCACATCCGCCCGCTCTTCGCTGCGAAGTATATCCCCTCGCCCGAGCATTTTGTCACGTACCCCGCGGCGTCCCCCACCAGCGCCACCCTGTCCAGCACGCGCCGCGGCCGCGGGTGCTCCGGGATAGGGTGCGCCTCCACGCGGATGATCTTTCCCCCCTCGATCTTGTCTTGGGCGCGGAGCCGCGTCGCCGTCTGGAACTTTTTGATGTCGCCCTTGTGGGTCACGGTGCCGGTGCCGACTGCCACGTGGTCGCATTTCGGGAATACCCACCCGTAGAAGTCCGGCGAGACGTCGTCGCCGACGTACATTTCGGCGAGGTCCTCGTAGTACTTCATTTTGTTGTCGGGGATTTTGATGCGCTCTTGGAAGGCGATGGCGTACTCGTAGTCGCCGGCGCCGATGCCTTTGGCGACGCGGGAGTTGGCGCCGTCGGCGCCGATGACGGCGTCGACTTCAAGGGTCTTCTTCTCGCCGGCGCCGCCGGTCTTCGAGTTGTAGTCGGTGTAGTGGAGGACGTACGGCGCGTTCTTGCCTTGTGGGAGGTCCATCTGGAGGAAGAGGCCGTTGATGACGGTGGCTCCAGCAGTGGCGGCACGGTCGCGGAGGTAGGCGTCGAGCACTTCCCGGCGGACCATTCCGATGTACTCGTGGGGCTTCAGAGTCCGGCCAATGTCGACGGCGACATTCGACGGCGAGATCATCTTCATCTTCGTCACTCTCCGGTCGATGATGTCCACCGGAAGGTCGAACTCTCCGACCATGCAGAGTGGGATTGCGCCACCGCAGGGTTTGCAGTTGTCCATCTTTCTCTCAATCAGGAATGTCTCGATGCCTCCCTTGGCCAGTGTCTCAGCGGCGCAGCCGCCGGCCGGGCCTCCGCCCACCACGGCGACTCTGAGGTTGCGGCCGGTGACTCTTGGGCTGGATTTGGACGCAGTGACGCGAAATCTGCGGTGGGGCAAGGCGGCGGAGGCTGGCCTGGAGAGAACGACGGCGGCATTGTTTTCCGGCGAGGAGTGGCGGAGGCCGACGAAGGTCTTGAGGGCGATGGAAGCCATGGTGGTTGTGGAGAGATATTTTTGGTTAGTGGTCGAGAGTGAGTGAAGAGATACAAGGTTTTATGAATTATGTTGGATATGGATTGGGGATTTTGAGGAGATGAGGGCCGTTGGATGGGAGGGAAGGGGCGGTGGAGATTGATTGAGGATAATGAGGATAGATTTTTGCATTGTTTGTATCGTTCTAGTGAAGTAAAAAGTCTTGGTTTTTGATAGTGTAGTGTAAAGACTGAGGGACATATTTGGAATTTTAACAAGTGGCTGTTGTTCGACCACGTGGACACAACATAAATCAGATTTAGTTTATTTTTTAAGATCATTAAATAAACTAATTATAAGCTTTTAGTAAATATGATTTTTTTAAATGAATTGTTAAATTATTATCTTTTGATGCAAATGTATTAGCGACAAAAACTTTATCGCAAATAAGTCATTTTTCAATATTGCCCTTTGTGATAAAGTATTGTCAATTTCAATTAGTAGTTTTTGTGATAATTGATTGTCGCAAAACTAGACATTTTACGATGATTATTGTTGTTGCAAAAAATGTTATTGCAAATACTAATTTTTCTTATAGTATGAATTTGTTTAGTTGATTAGCTTCGATATCGGGTTTGTGTATTCATAATATACTAACCAAACGTCAACAACTACCTTCGTCCCAAAATAAGAATGAGGGACATATTTGGAATTTTAACAAGTACTGGTTGTTCATGTTCAACCACGTGCTACTTCTTCAGACAATATAAATCAGATTTAGAGCTTAAAAGTACTCACATCTTGTAAGATGTTTTTATATAAAACTAATAGCATACTTGTGCATCTCGTGGTTTGTCATATGATATATGTTAATTTTAAAAAATTTAACAATATGATGTGATAATATTATTTTTACTTTAAAATGTGTATATATATATATATTAATAATAATAAGTTCAATATTTTATGTTTAATTTGTCTCCTTTTATATGATATTATAATTTCGAAATACAAGTAATAATGTATAAATGTGTGTGTATATATATATTAAACAATAAATTTTAAAATTATCTTTGAAATATGATATTGTTAAATAAACATCAATTTTGTACACCCATTATAATTAACTATAGTATTGAGAAACACTTATTGTGTTATGAATGTTAAACGATAATTGATATTTAAAACATATTTTAACTCCTAAAAATTTATTATGCATGGTGTAGTTAATATAGATGTAAGTATAATAATTAATTATTATATTTTTTTGATTTTATTAACAATTAGTAAATATTTTCTAGGTGTTCACAATTATAGCTTTATTTGAACCTATTGGTCTAACAAATGCAACAACTTATTTATTTCAAATTAAAAGAGAAAATATATACCCATCAAATACCTAAAATATCATGATATATATTTAATTAACATAGTTTACTTGTATTAACAAATAGACTAAACAATTATATGAAAAAAAATTATTGTATTTAATTTCTCAAAAACTTTAAGACTGTTTATCATATAAGTTATTTTTTTAATTTTCTAATCTATAGTTTAATTTAGTCATTTGTTTTTGTATTTGTAAATTTGCTAAGTATAATTATGCATCAAAATTTAAATATCAAAATTATATAAAAATGACAATAAACAAATTACAAAATTAAAAGTGAAAAACTAAAAGTGATAAATTTGATAGTAATAAAGATGATAAAACAAAAAATATAGATTATAAGTGAAAAAAAAAAAAATTTAAAGATATGTAGAACAAATAAAAACGATAAAATTTAAATGAAGGAGGCTGAATTTATCATAATCAAAACAAAATTAAAAGTGAAAAAGAAAACTATTTCATTTAAAGGTTATAATTTATATGAAATTTCTTAAGGAAAAATAAATCTACATAAACCTACCTATAGGCATAGTCCAATCCAATGGAGCTTACAACCATTGAAAGTAATAAATTTTTATTTTTTTAATAGTGTAACTACCTTCTTTCCAATTATAGTATGTAAATTTAGGAGGGAAAATTAGTTATTGTTATTTTCATCGAACGTCTTCGATCTTTTTATAGATATGTAGATATAGATTTTAGATTAATATAAGTTATCGAAGTGTTTCTATATAAAACAATGGAGATTATAAGATGTTAATAGTGACAGTTGTGTAATTTTAATAACCAAATTTGAAGATGTTTAAAAGAAAAAACTTTGATTTTTGAATTAAGTTGAGATTCTCTTACTTTTCAAAAAAGAGATTATAAGCTTCATATATCTTATAAGCTTCCTCAGAGATCTTATTTTTTAAATATAGTTGAGAAGTTTATTATAAGCACTTAAAATCTTATAAAATCTTTCAAGGAGTTTATAAGTTAATCCAAACACACTCTTAATATAACACCTCTCTTCCTCTCAGATTATTATGGAATATATCACAATTTACTCTAACAAAAAGCTCTATTAAACCGAATCGCCTCTTATAAATTACTTAAATTAGGTTAAAATCACTAATTCAGCAATAAATGATCAACCTAAAATAAGTTCTCTAAATTTAGTTCAAGAAATGCACTAATCACTAGGATGGTAAGATGAATTACAATCCAAATACACAACTCGATTTCACAATTTAGATTTATAGTATACGACCTCTAGTTTACCACTTATGAAAATTAAACCACAACAACTATGATTCATGATTTAAACTTATGGGAAGGACCATATACTGTTACAAAAGTTCTACCCGGTGGATCTTACGAACTCACTGATGAAAGAGGAAAGGAGTTGCCCAGACCATGGCACATCAATCATTTGAAGAAATTTTATACTTGAAGTATCGCATATCAGTATGTTGCTTTTTACTCCTTTTTAAAATTTCTGTTGCCTTAATGAAATAAGAGATCTTTTTACACTCCGTGGATGTAGGTCGATTTGACCGAACCACGTTAGATCTCTGAGTCTTTTTTCACTGATTTACATATAATTATTTATGTATCTGTTTGAACTATATGATTGAGCGAACTTAAGAGTTCCCTCGGAACTCAATGATTAAGCAAATTGAAGAAGTTCCCTCGGAACTTAATGATTAAGCAAATTGAAGAAGTTCCCTCAGAACTTAATGATTAAGCAAATTGAAGAAGTTCCCTCGGAACTTAATGATTAAGCAAACTGAAGAGTTCCCTCGGAACTCAATGATTAATCAAACCGAAGAGTTCCCTCGGAACTCTACGATTAAGCATATGATTATAAAGTACTTGCTGTGAATACCACGAATTGCTAAACGAAGTATTCAGCGAAGTAAAGTGCGTAATTGAATGAAGCGAATATATATCCTTTCAAAATGAAAAAGTTGTGGTTGAGTCAAGTTACTCATAAATGAAGAAAGATACAAGGAACAGAAAATGAAAATAGACTTATCTAAAAAATTATTTGCACAAAGAAAGAAGTGCAAGGAAAATGATTAAAGGCGATCAGGAGATGGAGTTAACTCGGAGGTTGGGTGGTGGATCGAAGTCGGGAGCAGGGGATCGAACATGTCCTCTGGCAAGTCCACAGTCGGACTGGGATCCAGTTCGGCGGGTGCTGGAAGAGACGAACTGGGACCAGGATTGTCAAGTCGATTGTCGGGAAGAGCTTCTTTGAGCGCCTCTAAACAGCCTGTCCACCAGTGTGCGTCAACATCTTCATTTGGATCCCCGTGCCAGCCGGGAGGAATGGGAAATGTTTGTTGCAGCTTCTTGCCCAGCGAGTTCACATCGAACTGGAAGGCCTGCCCCACTTCCTCTTGGCAAAGTCGAACCCCCTCTCTGAAGTAAGTTTCGGCCATAGGAGCTGCATTCGAAAGGAAGAGGACGGAATCCCAGATACGGGATAGGAGTCTCTCTCGTA
This sequence comes from Scutellaria baicalensis, assembly GCA_005771605.1. Taxonomy (NCBI): domain Eukaryota; kingdom Viridiplantae; phylum Streptophyta; class Magnoliopsida; order Lamiales; family Lamiaceae; genus Scutellaria; species Scutellaria baicalensis. The sequence goes on along the minus strand of CM016727.1, from coordinate 7,581,368 downwards.
AGATCTCCGCTGTTAACTCCATTTCCGCACTCCGAGCAAAGTGGTAAAAGCCTTCGTTCCACATGGCTTTTCCGAACTTAGTTCGGGCGCTCTTCTCCTGCTCTAGCTCTTCCTTCAGGCTCCGGATTTTAGCCTCCGCATTTAGATAGGCAGAATGTCTTTCCATGGCGAGCTTCTCCTTGGCCAGCAACAGCTCTTCCTTCTTGGCCACTTCCGAGCGAGCAAGTGCCAACTCCATTTCCCGCTCCTCCAGCTGAGCGGACAGATTTTCGGCTTTGCCGGCATTGACAGTCAGATTGCTCTCCAAGGTCTTTTTTTCCTCCACCACCTCCCTCAGTCGATCCCGTCGGTGGAGGACCCTCTTGCCCAGAGTCTCGAAGTATTTGGTCAAGTTCACCGCCTTAGTCAAGTTCGCTCTGAACTCTTTAGCTTCAGCATCTTCCTCCTCCTCCTCCACAACCTTATTACTCCGAACGATTGCTCCCTCTTAAACATCCGAACTAGCCTGAGTTCCTCCCTCAGTTCTCTGCTTCTTGGGAGCTTTTTGCGAACTGGAGGGCCCTTTCTTCTTCCTGCGTAGGGAAGTTGTGGCTTCAGCTGCCTCCTCGTTGACCTCTTCGGCCGGGTCAGCCGCATCCGAAGTCTGGGCAGCCGGCAGCGAAGAAGAAGGACGAACACCCACGACAGCATGGGGAGAGGCAACAGAGGTACTACCTCCCTCTGTCGAGCTAGGAGTTTTGAAGGCTAGTTCACCAAGACGTCTCTCCTCTTCCTGGCGGAAGGTCGCAACTTGTTTAACATTTACTTCTCCTTCAGAAGGAGGAAAAACAGTTTTCTTTGCCTCAGGGGTCGCTTCGTCAAATCTGAAGAACTTGTTCATTGTCTTGTCTGCAATACGACAATTCAAGTGATAAATATGATACAGTTCGGCAAATTAAAGAAGAGATAATAAGAGAGATAGTGACAAAAGTTCAAGCAACCTAGATTGAATTTGCGGGGAACTTGACTGTTTGGATAAAATCCCCAGAAAGACAACAACAAATCACAATAACTCATTTGAACTATATCGAATGACCCCCAACGGAAGAGCCTATCCAAGGCTGTGATCTCAAAATCCCTGGGAGGAGCAGGATCAGCCTGGTTTGAATTCTCAGCTCAAGGAATGGTTTGGAAAGCCTGGTTCGCTGGAGCACGAACAAAAAAGTAATATTTGTCCCAGGAGCTGATCTTATCATCTCCTGACGACAAAAATTGAGCTCGTTTTCCTCCGCTACGAGGGCTCAGATAGAATCGATAGGGATTAGTGTGCTTAAGGACAAAACAAGAGCGAAATCGATGAGAGGTCGGTTCGACGCCCATCCACTTGCACACCATATAAAAAGATACAATGTAACTTATGGAGTTCGGGTGCAATTGGTTTGGACATACCCCAAAAGCCAAACCAACCTCTAGAAAAAAAGGATGGATAGGGGGAACTAGACCTAAAGTGACATGTTTCAAAAACCATGTCTGACAGCCAGCCGGAGCTCGATGTGGACGATCATCGGGGCTGGGAATTATAACAGAATAGCCCCCCACCATAAGCGAACTCAAAAGAACAGTATGGATTTGGGTTGTTTTGGTTGCAGAAAAGACATTATCTACAGTCTTTTTGCGAGATCATTTAGGAGGATTGGAAAGGCTTTGACGGTCGGAAGTAGAAGGTTTGGGAGTTGGCGATTCAGAAATAGGGCGTAGGGGGAATTCCTCAAATCCCTCCTCTGATTCACTCTCATCCCTCAGATGGATTAGAGAAGAAGACGCCATTTGCAATGAGAAAGGAGAAAGAAGGGAAAATGTACCTGGTTTTGTTTGAGAAGCCCTAGAAATCGCAAAAGAAGAATTATTGTTTATGTGAGAGTATACAGTGATTTTGCAGAAGAGTTTTTTGGAGGAGAGAAGAGGGTATATATAGGAAGAACTTGACCCTTCGTTTCTGGGGGGGGGGGGGGAATTTGAGCAACTTTTCAGTTTTGGGGGGAAAAACGAAAAGTTACGAGTTTTCGGCCTTTGGATACGATTTGATCTAACGATAGAGGCGAAAAGACGCTCGGGATGGGGGAACTGACTAGCATGCATCATGTGAGAATGATTGATGGGACGCGTTGCTTCTCGAGGAAGCATCATATTTAATAGCAATGCGAACTACATTAGTACGTGGATACACGCACTCCGAAGGGGGGAGTACTGATGTGGTCGAACTGATCACATTCGAACTATTCGGGAAAACGAACTGGCTTGAAGACCAATCGACGCGAACAGAACAGGAAAGCAAGCAGAACATGGATGCGAACAGGAGAGTTCGCATTTCACAGAGAAACGGATGCGAACTAACTAAACTTTTGGGATAAGAGGACGAACTGATCTTGAATATATGAAGCGAACTAATTTGAATTTGAATAACCGCCACGATCGCGGATATCTCGCCCACTTCCCACTTTTTTAGGAAAAGATCTAACTGTCATGTCCTTCAGGGAGTATTTATAACCTTTATTTTCTTGTTCTTTAACACACACGAAAAATTACACAAAATCACTAGAAGAAAAATAACTATTAGCTTTTCCGGATCACTGACTTGAGCGTCGGAGTCTCTTCACCGGGAAAAATCCCCGGTGTTCTTTGTTTTGCAGGTATTTCTGATCGGAGAATTCTAATTTGCATCGGAGAAGAAGAAAATCCAAACGGGAACCAAATCACCCTTAATTAAAATATAAAAGATATATAAAAGGGTTCAAACATACCTTCTATCCGAAAATGGAGAATTAGCCTCGTATTTTGAAATCGAATCAACAAAAACGATAGAGAAATCCATATATGAAAGCCAATATAGAAACAATATTTTGCTCTCCAATATTTGTTCTCTCTATTGTGTCATGAGAAGAAAGTAATTAAAAGTTGTATGTGCGTTAATTATTAGATGGGCCATTCTCTCTCTTCAATCCTAAGCCCATGGTAAACAGCCTGCTTTCTTCTTCTAGCATGGAATTGGGCCTTCTTCTTTTCTTTAAAGCCCATGACAATGTCTACTCTCCTCTAGGGTTGTAAAAAAATCGAATCTTTTTAATTCGATTCGGTATTCGAATTCAAATATAGTGATTCGAATTCGAAAAATACAAATAAGAATTCGAATAAGAATATTTTTTTATATTCGTATATTATCCGAATACGAATAAGAATATGATGGTATTCGATTCGAGTATTCGCGAATATATTCGAATAATTATATATATCAATAATTAGATATTTTACTTTTTTATATTAGTATTTAGTACTGCCTAAATACATATTAGTATACATAAAAATAACTACATATTATATATATTGTAAAGTAAAAACATTTTTGTTGTGATACTTGTTTGATGGATTTGACTATGAATTTTAATTATGTTTATGTATTAGAACCTTGGATGTTAATTTGCAAGTTGATCTTTTGTTGCGGTACTTGTTCGATAATTTGACAATGAATTTATATTTATGTATTTCGAATCTTGAATGTTAATTTGGTTAATGAATTATTGAACTTGAGTTGATGAATTTTATTATTTATTTAAGTACTATGTAGGCATATTAATTTGGAAAAAATTATATATTTGATTTTTGTTTGTTGAAATTTTAAGTTTAAAATTTTCGAATAAGAATATTCGAATATGTTAAAAGAATCGAATAAGAATTTTATTTGTTATTCGAATAATAAAAGAATAAGAATATGAATATTCGAATAGTTAAAAGAATACGAATAGAATATCATGGTATTCGATTCGATTCGATTCGTTTACAACCCTACTCTCCTCACGTTGAAAATGTTAAAATACCGATAATTGACAGCTCTTAGTACGTTACCATTAATGTGTAATAATCACATTTTTTATTATATGAAAAATGAAATTAAATGATATGTTGCATATTTGATACTTCAACAGTAAATATATATTAATGTGTTCATGACGGGTAAAATAACATGACTACGTTTCAGGTGTCCTTCAAGTACCCATGTGAATTGACCCTTTTAACCCAATAAGACGGGCCTTCTCTTCTTCCTTCAAAATCACCAAGCTCACATGAATTGTTCACTTTCTCAAGCCCATTGAAATGGCCTATGATCCTATTTCTTTTCTTTGGCTCCAAAGCACTTCAAAAATTCTTAAATAACTAACAAAATAGTATGTGAAGTAGTTTGAAAAACACGAAAAAGAAATATATATATATATATATATATATAAAAGAAATTAGTGCATTCAATCACATAAAAATTTTAATCTCAAATTAATCAACACAACAATGCACCTACTTTCTACATATATATCAAAATATATATTCATATTTTATAATTATACTGAGAACATATCATGATATATTTATTATTAATGTGTAAATATCATAATATCCAAAATTATGTAATGTAAAATTAATAGTTTAAGTTGAGAAATATAAGTTTTATTAGTTTGAGGCTATGGATACAAAAAGACAAGGTTAATGCTTCAAGATATAATTCAATGGCAATTGAGGATGCTATGTCGAAAAAACGTGAAAATTTTGATATGTTTAGAATATGTTTTAAATCCATTTTATATATTAGCACTTAATACTTTTCAACATATCCTGATCATATCCAAAATCTCCCATCTCTGAATTTTCTTGATTTGTCTAATGATAAATGATGAACTTGATGAATGAATGAAGTGTAGGATCAAATTTTGGGTGAATGTTAAAAGACATATTGGATCAAGGCCCAATTTAGAGCATACGAGTTTTTCCAGCAAGAGCCCAACATATTAAGAGAGAAAACCTTTGGCCCTTAACCTTAATAAGCAGATTTATATTTATTCAAAACCTATATTATTGACTTACTCCGAATGATTTGTTGTGACTTCGCTCTCTCTTGAATAATTTTCTACTGTTTGATTTATTGATTCATGATATGATTTAATATGGCCCCATCAGATTAAATTATTGTGATCCTTATTGTTAGAATGTAAATCCCAGTGATTGTTATGAATTTATATTTTGTAGTAAATAATGATGGAATATGTTGTAAAATATAGGATCTCGTGTGAATAACAAAACAAATATAATGAAAAGAGAAGAAGATAAGATTGAATTTTTTATTCATCAACCTTTTCAATAGACACACACAAGAGTAGATGAACTTCAAAGGTCATAAGAAATGAAGAGTCTCAAGAGTAATGTCCACATTAACATATCATTTATAACACTCCCGCTAGGACATTACGACTTGATGTGCATGTCTTATTAAAAACTCGCTAGAATAAACCAATGGGAAAAAACTAGACGAGAAAAGAGTACATGACATACAAGTTCTAATGTGTCGCACTAGCTGTCTCATTAAAAACCTGTAACTAAGAAAACCATGTAGGAGAAAACTTAGTTAAGGAAAAAAGAGTACGACCATTATTCTTCAAGACCTAACGTTCAGGGTTAAAAAAGTAAAATAATTGGTCTTCAAGACCCAACATTCAAGATTGTTTTGAAATTACACTTCCATAGAAGACTAATTGTCTTCCAAGCCCTTGGGCGGGGAGGAGGAGTGCATGACGGCGGTGGGATTAGAAGATCCAGTGGAATCGGTGAGAGAGGCCATAGGATCGAGTGACGAGATTAAGGTGTTAACCGGAGGCATATGATACCATATGAATATTTGTGTTCCACACCAATTGTGTGTGGTTGATGTATTATATATATATCGAATACAAAATACACCAAAACAGGAAAATATATACAAACTCCTTAATTATCGCTATTATATACAAATACCTTAATTATTGCTATTAGTACTGTCTACTAGTGGAAATGTCACTCGAAGCACATCAACTAGAACACTTTCTTCACTTCGGAGTGATGTTTTCTCCGTTCACTTCAAGAAGGAGCAAGTCCCGAATAGTGACGTCGACTACATTGTGACGTACAATCATTGTTGGAAGGCCTACAAGTTCAAGCATGGAGGGGGCTATGGAACGTTCAACAATCATGTGTTAAAGAAGCATCCCGACAAGGTTGGCGTGGAGCGATCTCAAACACAACTTCAAGGCATCACCAGCTCTTCACAAGATATGAATTCCATGACTTATAAATTTAGTCAAATCAACCTTAGGTAAGGCACAACCGAATTTGTTGCTGAAAAATATCTTCCTTTTTCATTTCCCGCCGATGAAAGTTGTGAACATTATATGAGCACATATTTACAACCGACTGCTGGAAGAATATCTAAGAGCATTGTTACATGTGCATTGATAAAAGAGTAGGAGAATTTAAATATAAATTAATTGAAGACTTATCTAACCTAAAACAAAAATTGACTATATGTTGCGATTGTTGGAAGGATCCTTAGAAAATTTATGATTACATTGGTATTACTTGTCATTAGATAGATAATGAATGAGATCATAAAAAACGTTTAATTGCATTTGTTGAGTTTGACATTCGTCATTCTGTTATACACATTGCACAAAACATTATACATGTTTTAAATGATTATGGTATACTAACAAAAATATTTGCTATAACCTTAGATGATGCTACAAATAATAATGCTAGTGTACCTACACTAATAGAATTGTGTAGACCTCCAATTAATGACAAAATTTTCCATACTCGTTCCATGTGTCATGTATTGAACTTATAAATTATTAGATTTTAGGATTAGAGAAGATGATTTAGAAGAATTATTGTCTATATATTATAATGCATTGTTCTGAAATTTAGAACCTAGATATTTGAAACTCAAATATTTGAAATCTTTTTAGTTATAAATATATTTACACCATAATTAATATATATATATATATATATGTATGTTAGTAGTGGAATAGTTGTAATTGATTATACTCTTTTAATATTTAAATCGACGTGCAAACTTATAATATCATTAAAATTAGGGAATAATTAATGTTTCAAATTCCATGCGTATATATATATATATATATATATGGCACAAGGACAAGTTGTGTATGATATATCAAAGTAAAAGTTGTATTATTTCTTTCTTTTTCTTCTCCATAGAATAATATGAGAAAGATGGTTTGTAAGTATGGATGCATCTTGACATTGTTGGCACAGTGAACACTTAATTAAACATAGATTTTAGTTCTACACACCAATCAGAGAATTATATAGTGATATTATTGTTGACATGATTTTTTTAAAAAAGTGATAAATAAATAAAAATTTAAATTTAAACTCCAAAGTTGTTCTGCCGGATCGGTCTCTCAAGATCTTTTTATTAAATAAAAGGAAGAATTTTCATACTTCATGAAATAATTTTTCTACCCACACCAGATTTTTTTCACAAATTTGGTGGGATCTCTCCATGAAAGAATTTTTGTACATTTGAATGTTCGACAAATCTTGTGAATTCTTTCATTTTATTTTAAATGAATTTGAGAAATCATTATATACTATTTTTTCTTCATAATTTCTTCATTATTTGTATATCTTGTTTTTTTCTTTATTCTCCGGGCATCTTGTGTGAGACCCGAGGCTTTCGTTACTTATAATAAATATAATTCTTGCATTTTAATTAATATGTGTGATACTTGAGTTTACATTGATATATCATATAATATGTTCATTTTATCTATTATTTGTATAAACTTTGATATATCTTGAATCTGTGTGATTGTATTCGTAAGTGAAAATAATTAAATTATGTGCTAATATTAGGAATTGAGAATTATGTGTCACATTTTTATATTCATATTTGGTCGATTAGAAAATTTTACTCATTATATATTGATGAAGATGTAAATTATAACTGGTGTGTATATAATTTTATATGAGGATGTGTGTGCGAGCAAATATATGCCATTCATACTAGTAAGAGAATAAAATAATAATATTGATTTGCACTTTACCACACATAAATAATCATATATTAGAATTTATGCATAGAGATAGTTGTGGATGAGTTTGCATAAAAACATAAAGAGAATAATTAATATGCTTACACGTATACTACACCTATATAGTAGATATATTAAAAAAAAAAGATATATATGAAGTAATATCTAATAGAAATAGTATGGCGGTGGGATACATATATGTAAAAAAAAAAAAAAAAAAAAGAAGGGATGGGATGAGAAGAATAAAATAGGAGATTAAGGAGAAAGAGCAACAAGGACATATATAGGTAATGGATATTTCCTTTCACAAGAATTTGATCTCATTTATGTGTTCAACAAATGCGTATTTTGATTTAGTACAATTAATCATTACTCATGTGTAATTAGATGTTTGCATGTCAATACATATATATGTATATATGTTTGTTTGGTCAAATGATTTGATTAATTAGTCATTTTATTAAAAGAAATTAATTTGAATAGTAAGACTGTTATCATTATGTTGGTCTAACGTAGTCATATAGGATTAATAAATTAGTTGAAATATTAAGAATTATAATTATTAAGAAAAATATTAACTGGAATAGATAATAGTTTGTTGTGATGAATTGATTCTAGGATCTTGAAAATATTGTTTATATAAATACATATATATGTATATATATATAGGCATGTAATTGTTATTAATCCATCGTCTAATTACATATTTAATGGCTAGATGTGAAAATCATTACTTTGTAAATAAATAAATAAGGAAAAGAAAAGAAAGATTGTTTTTATTTTAATCTTTACACACTATGCACCTTTTACTGCACATATACAATGGATGAGATTAAAATTATATGTAAAGATTAGTTCAATTCTTATATAATAACCTTTTGCTAATAATATTTGAACATATATTTTAATTGAGCAGAAAGCGCCTAACTTAATTAATAGTTATCAATAAATTAAATAAAAATAAAAGTAAATTAATATATTAAACAAGGCTTAAATCAACTTGTTACTGTACTTCGAATTTATTAACATTTGAAATGAGTAAAATTAAATAAAATAAAATTGTAGGGTTATTCAAAATTGTTCCTAATAAAGAAGCAGAGTTATATTGTTTAGAATATATTCAATTTGTATTTATTTATGGGCACCTAATATACTTTTTTAACTAACCCTATCCCATGATCTAAATTAATAAGACATTTATGAATTATAGTAATAAATAATGCATATATGGTCTCTCTCTCTCTCTCTCTCTCTCTCTCTCTCTCTCTCTCTCTCTCTCTATATATATATATATATATATATATAATAAAAGAAAAGAAATGCTATACACTTTGATGTCAGATATAAAATGTACATTTACACGTTTGTTTATAAGTTGATTAATAAACTTCTTGTATGAATTGTCTAATTTAAACATGGAGTTATTAGATTTTTGTAAAGTTACTTAATCAGGATGTTATTATCAATGACTTAATAATATACTACCTATAATTTTAGATTATTTGTGTTGGCACAAAAAAGACGAGGAGTTTCATTATTTGTGTTATCTAAAACATCTTGTTTTGTTGACAAATCATTATAGGGAAAATGTTCAAATAAGCCACAAATGTTTACCCTTAAGTTCAATTATCTCATTGAAGTATTTTTAGGTACAAAAATATTACTAATGTTCACTTTTAAGTACATATGACTCCTCACTTAACATTTATTTATAATATAATATACCAATAATGTTTTAAATTTAAAATAACTTAAACACTTTAATTTATTTTCTTTTTTGACCTCATATTTTAACATATTTTAAAATAAAACAACCATTTCATGAAAACATAAATATAATTATATTATTATATGAACATATTATTATTATTATTATTATTATTATTATTATTATTATTATTATTATTATTATTATTATTAATTATCATTTACACTACTAAATTGTTAAACAACTAAATTTATTTGATAATAAGAGATATTATTTTTATTTAAAAACACAACTTAAATCTCTATATATAAATAAAAACTAAACTATTAAACAGCTAAATATATTAGATAATAATTTCACTATGATATTATAGATATTATTTTTTAATTTAAATACAACTTAAATCTTTATATTTAAATAAAGACTAAACTATTAAACAACTTAATTTTTTAGATAACAATTTTACTATGATATTAGGGATATTATTTTTAAATTTAAATACAACTTAAATCTCTATATTTAAATACAACATAAATATTAATTATTATTAATAGCAACATGTATTCTCACACACATACATATAATAAGCTATTATATTTACATAATTTTATGAAATAAATTGTCACGCCCCATTTTCGATATATATAACGTAAAAATATAGCGATATAATTTTAAAAGAGGAAGCACAACCTTTTAATAGGGCGTTTAGCGAGTTTCTAAACCTTTGCAATTTAATAATAATCAAGCATTTCAAAAGTTAACCCTCGTAAAACCAAGGGAGGGTTATATATTTACAGTGCAAAAGTAAGATTTTTGTCCAGTATCCAAAGGCTTAAGCAGCATAATATATACATATAGAAAACTAGGGTTTCAGAGTTTTAGAGCATGTCAACTATATACATATATATAAGAATGCAAAAGATTAGGCATCTCTGCTCATCCTTCTCCTCGTCCAGGACATGGAAGGGGTGAGTGCTAAAAAGAAACATTCAGTGGAGGTAAAAGCGCATGCATATATGTTACCTTCGCATTTAACGTTTAACATCAAATATTAACACATAACCTCTTCTGGAGTCTTAAGTCCAACATTAAATACAAAGTCATCAATAAATATCCGTCATCTGGAGTTTTAAGTTTAGTAAATATATATCCGTCAATAAATACCCGTGTTCTAAAGTTTTAATTCTAGTAAATATATAACCATCAATAAATACCCGTCATCTGGAGTTTTAAGTCCAGTAAATATATAGCCGTCAATAAATACCCATCTTCTGGAGTTTTAAGTCCAGTAAATATATAGTCGTCAATATATAACTGTCATCTGAAATTTTAAGTCCAACATATATAAATAACCGTCATTTGGAGTTTTAATTCTAGTAAATATATAACCGTCAATAAATACCCGTCATCTGGAGTTTTAAGTCCAGTATATATAACCATCAATAAATACCCGTCATCTGGAGTTTTAAGTCTATTAAATATATAACTGTCATTGGAATCCCACATCTTTATGCGAATGCACATTCACAATCATTTCACACTTAATAAACATGTAAACATTTAGCGATTAACATTCACCATTCAATACACAACATTTACCGTTCTGCATTCACTGTTTGAGGTTTACTATTTAAGGTTCACCATACCGTTCAACATTCACATTCTCATTTACTATCACATTGTCGTTTTCATTCACATTTGATATCGCATATAACATTGGAAATCTTTAGCACCTCATCAATATAACAATAACACTTGTAACGTCATATAGTTAATCAATTCAAATCCATATATCAAAAGAATTCATATATTCATGTGCACAATACCCCAAAGTTCGAGTTCATCAATTTAGTCTCTCAGTTTTTCAAAATATTAGGGTTAGCCTTCTAATTTTGGCACCAATTAGTTTCAGGATAGTTAACTTCAGTCAATTTGGACGGATTTTTAACGTCGGATACTAAATTTGATGGATTTTGAAAAATTGAGGGACTAAATTGATGAACTCGAACTTTGGAGTACCCGACCTGAAATATACCCTAGTTTCGGATAGCAAATGTGAAAATTTCCCATATATATGTATAAATTCAGAGAAGAATATGGAAAAAGATATGGAGAGAGATAAAGAGATCGACCGAGAAGGAAAGGGGGAAGAAAATTAGGGCTGCCGCAGCCGTCGCCGGCGGGGGCAGAGCGGAAGACCGGCGGCAGAAACGAGAGCAACAAAATCAAACATTAAAGCCATAAATTTTACCCTTCAATTACACCCCAAGCCTTCTGTGTAGGAGAGGAGAAATGGGGGAGATGAGTGTGATCATATTCCTCTTGTTTGTGTTGTTATACACGTGTTTGATGAGAGTAAGAAAGGCTATGACTAAGGTTAAAGAGTTGGGCTCATACAAAAAATAAAAATAAAAAAGGGATCCAACCTTTGGACTTGCATTTTGTTAGTATATAGACATACAAATATGTTGTTGGGAGTGTTATATAGACCTTTTACATATTTTAGAATAAAAAAACTATTTCATGAAAATGTAAATATAATAACTTATTATGTGTGTTAGAAAAAATAATTATTCAAATATACATGTTATTATTAATAATAATTAATATTTATGTTGTATTAAATGTAGAGATTTAAGTTGTATTTAAATTAAAAATATCCCTAATATCATAGTGAAATTGCTATCTAATTAATTTAGTCATTCAATAGTTTAGTCTTTAAAAGTGAAAAAGTGTAATGATAATTAATAATAATAATAATATGTATTCGCACGTATATATATTAATCTATTATATTTATGTTTCATGAAGTAATTTTTATATTCTAAGATATGTTAAAATATGAGGTCAAAAAAGAAAATAAATTAAAGTGTTTTAAGTTATTTTAAATATAAAATATTATTGATATATTATATTATAAATAAATGTTATGTGGGGGGTCATATATACTTAAAAGTAAACATTAGTGACATTTTTGTACCTAAAAATATTTCAGTGGGATACTTGAACTTGAGGGTAAACATTAGTGATTTATTTGAACATTTTTTCTTCATTTCTTAGTTTTACATTATGAGAAATCACTATTGTTTTCTTCATTTATTAGTTTTACATAGATTTGAGAAATGAATGTATCTTCTCTTCATTTTTCTTTTCTTTTTGAGAAATCAATATGTTTTCTTCATCACTAATCGGTGTATCTTCTCTTCACTTATTCACTTTTTTGAGAAATCACTATTTCTTAATCTTTTCTCTTAGTTTGAAATAGATTTGAGAAATCAATGTATCTTTCTCTTCATTTTTCTTCATTTGAAATGAATGCATCTTTCTCTATATTTCTTAGCTTTTTATATATATATATATATATATATATATATACACACTGAATAGCTTTTAGAATAAGATTGATCTTTTTTTTATTATTATATATGGAATATCTTACTATTTTTCTATAATTTTTAATTTTTCTTTGACATGACACTTTTAAAAGGGAAAGTGACATTCGTGTAATTTTTTCCAACCTATCTGCTTTATTATAAGTATGGATGATTAGAATAGATGATTTCATGCATATAAGAATGTCTAGATGCAACGCATATATGTGGTTCAATAACTAAATAAAATGATAAAGAATATAGAAAGAATTATATATAGTTACATTCTATAAGGAATGATATCACTTCTAAAATAAATAAATTCATGTAGTTGTCACAACAACATCCAAACTAGTTAACCAAACATCCAATAAAACATGTCACAAATTCACACAATTGATGATCAAACCCAACGAAGAAGACTACCGAAATGGAGTCTCTTTATATATTTATTAAAAATTTGAGCAAGTATGAAAGTTGAAATTTATTTCTGATATATATATATAGTATGAAGAAATATTCAAACTGGGGTTTTACCAAAAATAAATATAACTTTTCTTTTGATTAGTTTGATGATCGGAGCTAGTGTGACATTATAATTAATAGATGAGCTGGTGAATGTAGACAAAGTTGGCACAGTCATTAGTTAAATAATTGTTAATTAATTCAGATATAATTAATTAATCTAATTTCACTATTTAAACTCGATGTTTATATATACTATTTAAACTCGATGTTTATATACGTAATCTGTACTAAACTGGCACGTCTACGCCAGAAATGCATTATAAATAAATTATATGACTAGTTACAATTTTAATAATAAGTAGGGACGCTTCAAAAAGAATTCACAACTCAAATTGGTTAAAAAAAGAAATTGCAATAATTCTCTAGAATCCATTAATGGTTACCATGATGCTGCACGTCTATGCCATCAAATAAATATTGAATAGTTACACTCTTAGTTGTAATTATCAACAATTGAAAAATAATATACAGGTCAAATTGCTTAAAACATGATATTGCAAATTAATATGTGAGAATCCTTTAATGGTTTCCACGATTTGCTGAATTATCACTTTATATACATTAGAAAAAAAAAACCGTTTGCTGGATTATGTGTATGGTGTACTTCAAAAAAAAAAAAAAAAAACTTAAAATACCAAATGGGAAAATTGAGGCAAGAACAAGACTCTTTCTCCCGTAGATCGAAATTACCCCGTTGTCAGTGCTTTAAGATGTACAATGAACGTTCTTAAGATATAACGTCTTACTAACTTAAAGATCGCAATACAACGAATCCCAAAGTTTTCTTACGAACGAAAAAAATGATATTTGCATCTTTCTAAATTGATATAGAATGCTAAGAGTGCAGATTGTAATAGAGTGAATGAAATAATTGCAAATATATGGTATATTTATAGAAGTTGAAGAGGTGTGTCTTTTCATAATACACACCTTTTAATTTTGAATTGAATTCTTTTTTTATAATTAGATCTTGATTTGGTGTCTTTCCAAAACTAATATCAATATAAAGTATTTATTAATATGGAATCCAAATGTTTTCCGGTGAACAAAAGAGATATTTAGAACTTTCTAAGACAATATGAAAAGAGTACTATAATTGTTAGAATGCTATGAATGCAAGTTGTAGTGGAGTCTAATGTTATGAATGTTGTATTTGAAATGATTGAATGTGGAGCCTATTTATAGAAGTTGAAAGGTGTTGTGTCTTTTCATAATAGACACATTTTGGTTTGAATTGATATCTTTTCATAATGAGAAACATTTTCGTGAAATAGAGTCTTTTCACGATTAGACATCTTTTCGTTTGAATTGAAGTTTTTTCATGATTAAACACCTCTTTCTATGAAACAATGTGTCTAATATCCTTTTGTTCTCACGTTGTGTCCATTTCGGTCCTGGACCATATCTTGGTTCATAAGTGCTTCATTAAGGCGGTCATTCTCGCACTTACATAGGTGACTGCCTCATTAGGACTATATCCAGAGAGTAATTTGTAATACTCCACCTTATTAGGTATAGGCGTCATTAAAAGCTTTAAAAGCTTACCTTCACCACACGTCAACAAGATTTTATCTATTCGTACTTGGTTGTCCCTAGGAATGAGTTGAGTGAGTTCCAATTGCTCAACTGAACCTTCCATAACTTAGTTGTCTCATTGAACCAAGTTTGTGGGATCTCCACTCATTATGGTTGAGTTACCTGCTATGAAAGTTCTTTAATGTGTGGATTTTGATATCATTCCCCTAAACATGCAACATAGTTGATCTCCATTCCAATATTTTAATTCATGGATCCGTATAACATTTGGAAATTATTCCACTAGAGATCGGTTGCATTTGGCCACTAGTTGAACACCCCCATATTTGAACATTTTTATGGAATGACTTAGTCCCCCCACATTTGAACATTTATGTGTTAACTTTGTATTTCTCATGTTAGGGTGTCTAGGCCACTACTTGGAAGTAATCAATCTATAAATTGATATTCCATACACTATTGTTTGGTCGCCTCAATGAAACACTTATGAACCAAGATATGGTCCAGGGCTGAAATGGACACAACGTGAGAATAAAAGGATATTAGAACTACTATTGTGTAAATGTTATTGTCTTGGTTTACACAAAAGCTGACCGGTTCAAGACATCGCGTTCTCCGAGCAACGAGTAAATCCGATAGCATCTTACTAAGGAAGGTTCAAAGCCGGATGTTACCTATCCACTACACCAAAAACGCTTAAAGACAACAATTCTAAAGTGTTGTTGTTCTGGGTATAAGAATGTAGTCTATGTCACTGTTGTCGAAGAGGGGCGCCCAAAGACAACACTTCAAAAGTGTTGTTGATTACTCATAGACAACACTTTGAAAGTGTTGTTGATATATGCCAAATGTTATCTTTTACATAGAAAAATCGAACATAGACAACACTTTGGAAGTGTTGTTATTCTCGTCGTATAAAATAATTCACAACACTTTGGAAGTGTTGTTATTCTCACCACTGGGATTTGAACCCTTGTCCGCCACCACTGGGATTTGAACCCTCGTCCGCCACCACTGGGATTTGAACCCTTGTCCGCCACCACTAGGATTTGAACCCTTGTCCACATATATGAATGCAACTCAAGTACCACTACACCAAAGATGTACATTGATTTATTTATTATCTAATATATATATATATATATATATATATATATAAAGTGAAAACGATAGACCTCCAATTTTCTTATTTTTTCCACACGGAGTTTGACTGACTCGTTTGCTTTTATAAAAGGTTCGCCTCATAATGAATTATATTATCCACCAAAAATTAGTACATCAACCTATCACCATTCAAAAGAATAAATATGAATAAACAATAATTTACTCTCAATATCAATGATTAAATAATATCAATAAAAAAAGATCTCACCAATTTTAAGTTAAGATTCAGCAACATCATCAGTATTTGATAAACCAAAGATGAAAAAGATAAGGAAATTTTAATCATTATAATAATAATAACAAAATAACAATAAATATTAGTATATTCCTCAAATATAATTATAATACTTAATTATTAATAAATATTTGAACAGGTATGACATCAATTTCAATATAAATTAATTTCATTATACAAAATTAATTTCTTAAGAATTTAAAAATAAAGCAAAGTTAAAGTAGTAATCATAATAATAATATAAAAAAATAACGATAAAATTATATATTAACATTATTAATATATAATCATAATTATTAAATATTAACAGTTATTTTGGAAAATGTAAGACATCATTTGTATATCAATTTACCACATTTCAAAAATGATTACTTATAATTAAAAGATAACACTTTTCAAGTGTTTCCATAATAAAAAGAGTATGCTTAAAGACAACACTTGTAAGAAATGTTGTTATTATCTAAGAAATGGAGCTCAAACACAACACTTCTCTAAAATTGTTGTCATTGACAGAAAAAAAACACGCCCAAAGACAACACTTCTCTAAAAGTGTTGTCATTGGCAGAAAAAAATACGCCCAAAGACAACACTTCTCTAAAAGTGTTGTCATTGGCAGAAAAAAACACGCCCAAAGACAACATTTCTCTAAAAGTGTTGTCATTAGCAGAAAAAAATACGCCCAAAGACAACACTTCTCTAAAAGTGTTGTCATTGGCAGAAAAAAACACGCCCAAAGACAACACTTCTCTAAAAGTGTTGTCATTAGCAGAAAAAAATACGCCCAAAGACAACACTTCTCTAAAAGTGTTGTCATTGGCAGAAAAAAATACGCCCAAAGACAACACTTCTCTAAAAGTGTTGTCGTTGGCAGAAAAAAAACACGCCCAAAGACATCACTTCTCTAAAAATGTTGTCATTGGCACAAAAAAACACGCCCAAAGACAACACTTTCGTAAAATTGTTGTTAAAGTGATGTCTTTGAGTAAAAAAAAAAATCTTTCTCAACACTTTAAGCAAAAAGTGTTGTAAATTTCAAAACCACAACAGTTTATGCTTAAAAATGTTGTCGTTGTGGTGTTGTCTTTGACCTTTTTTGTTGTAGTGATCCTAATGCAATAGCAGTTCATTGGAACTTTCTAAAGTGTCTGCATTTGCATATGCATTAATTTCATTCATGTGGGGGATTGTTGGAAATTGGTTTGGAAAAGTTGGTGTTGACCAATCTTTGACCAATTTGATTACATGGTGTTTCGTTTGTCAAAACAAAATTAAGTTGCAAATTTAAAATCTACATTTCGAGTAGATAAATCTAGAGTATTTATTTTCTCAAATCCAATTTCGGATAAATGAGAAATTAATGCTTAAAGTTGGCAACTTAAATTGAAGAGATGTGAAGGTGCGAAAGAGTGTGAGTTTGAATTGAATTGATGCAACCCAAGTTGAAGGGATGCAACATTTCCAATTAAATATATTGTTTCATAGAAAGAGGTGTCTAATCTTGAAAAGACTTCAATTCAAACGAAAAGATGTCTAATCGTGAAAGACTTTATTTCACGAAAATGTGTCTCATTATGAAAAGTTATCAATTCAAACCAAAAGGTGTCTATTATCAAAAAACACAACACCTTTCAACTTCTATAAATAGGCCCCACATTCAATCATTTCAAATACACCATATTCATTTCCTACACCTTTTTCGTCGGAATCCCTATTTTCCAGTCGCCTTTCAACGAGTGTCACACAATCGCCGTCCAATTCAATGGCCAGAAATTGTGATTACGCCAAAAAAGGGCTTAAGTTTGGTATATCTTTCAATTGCAAAACAATGAAATTTATAATATCATTTAAATAAATATAAAAATATAATAAAATCAAACAAAAAACTATTATGAAATATATATTATATTAAACATTTAAAAATCAACAAAATATAGTTTATATTTATGTAAATATATTATATTAATTTTTTTAGTTTATATTTATAATAAACATTTAAATATATTATATTAATTTTTTAGTTTATATTTATTTATAGATATTTTAGGATAATTTTCAAGGAATGAAATCTATTTGCTAAATTTATTTTCTTAATTAATAAATATAGAAAAAAAACAATGGGAATAATTAATACTTGTGATAAATTATTTTTTTATTATTATAATTTTTTTATGTGATTCAATAAATTTTCCAAACATAATTTTCTCACTATCGTCATCGTTGTTGTTGTTATTGTTGTTGTTGTTGTTGTTGTTATTATTATTATTATTATTATTATTATTATTATTATTATTATTATTATTATTATTATTATTATTATTATTATTATTATTATTATTAATTTAAAATGTTAAATTAAAATTTTGAAATAATTTTCATAATAATAACAACAACAACAACAATAATAATAGCAACAAAACCAGCGACGATAATGAGAAAATTATCTATGGAAATTTTAGTTAATCACATAAAAAATTCATATTAATATGAAAAAGAATTTATCACAAGTGTTAATTATTCCCATTAATTTTCTTTTCTATATTTACCAATTAAGAAAATAAGTTTAGTAAATAGATCTTTTTCCTTGAAAATTATCTAAAAATACATATAAATAAATAAAAATGTAAAAAATTAAAAAATGTAATTAATAAATCAATAAAACATGCTTACAATAAAGAGAAAAGGTATTACTAAAATATATAATAAAATTAATATGTTTTATTTTGAAAATAAGACGATTTGTTGATTTTGAAATGTTTGATATATATAATATATTTTATAAATAATTTTTTTGATTTTTCATATTTTTATATTTACTTAAATGATATCATAAATTTAAAAAAAAT